>APFE030108435.1:0-18984 GCA_000404065.3 Pinus taeda
GGGGGGGGCGTTGGGTTGCGTGCTTGCCTTGAGAAACCTCTTTTTCCCTACAAAACACAAAACACAAAACCCAACACAGACATGCAAAGAAAAAAGAACTTTATGGCTCGAAGTTAGCTTTACCCAAAAAACTAAATATTTAAAAAAAATTTAGCTTTAGCCGAAAAACTAAATATTTTTTTCAATGTTTCTGATTTTCCGAGATCACACTAAGGTGCAGGGAAAAGAGCATACGCATGAGAAAAAAATCCTTCCTTTCTGTTTCTGATTTGCCCAGATTGCACAGAGTCGCAGGGCAAAGAGCATACGCAGAAATGAAGGGTATAGATCCGGTTAAAAAAAAACAAATAAACCGAAACCGAAATAAGCAGAGAGAAAATAACAGTAAACTGCAAATAAAGACTGTATACCTCCAGATCTTAAAAATGACGCAGATAGGGCTACCGGAAACCTTTTCGCGTGAAACGAAAGGGGTTCCTCACTGGAACAGATGCTCCGAACACAACAGAGCAGTCTTCTCGGCCCGAAAGCAGTCAGAAACAGTAGATCTAGGAAACGGCAGCCGCATGCAGTTCTACCGGCTTCAGATTTGGATCACCAACGGACGCGGCCCTCAAATAGCTCTGATACCATGTAGGAATTTACAGGGTAAGTTCCTCAGACAGAACACCAGAAGGACACCGCTCACAAACAGATCACAGATCATTACACCAGTATTTTGACGTGGTTAAAACCCTCAGAGAGGGAAACAGTCCACGGCCTGCGCCAACGTGGCTACTACAGGCAATTTATAAATAAAAGAATGAAAATTTACATAAGCTTCTCTCATCCACGGTTAACCTACAAATGACCCTCCATGCGCTTTAAATAGATTCATGGACCAATCAGGTGTCAAGCCACGGATCAAGTGTCGGTATACCGAGGAGAGAATGGATCACTGTGAGCGTCGGATTGTAAGTTACAAAATGTACAACGGTAAAGAAACACACTTTACCTAACTCTATACCTAACTCTATACTAGACCAAGTTGAACTTAACTATTCCTATGTGTCGGAATATCCTAAC
This sequence comes from Pinus taeda, assembly GCA_000404065.3. Lineage (NCBI taxonomy): Eukaryota > Viridiplantae > Streptophyta > Pinopsida > Pinales > Pinaceae > Pinus > Pinus taeda. The sequence continues at coordinate 1,066 of APFE030108435.1, forward strand.
ACTCAATAACATACCAGACCATAGACTTCCTAAGCTAGCTTTAAATTCCAACCAAAACCACCTAAGGCTCAAACCAAGTTCATTTAAAGACACTAGGGTTTGGTTAAACCATTGGGAGATCGATGAGAATGTTGCATTGCAAAACATTAATAAGATTAAAAATATTGCTACTTCTAAGTTTAAAGAAAACATGTGGTATTAGAAAGATTTAGCAGTTAAAAGAAAATTAAGATATTATACGGAGTTCATCAACCCCAGGGTAGAAGATGAAAAGTATCTCTCTCTTTTAACTAGCTCAAAGAAGTAAATTAATATAGCCAAGATGATAACTAACTCTCATGAGCTTCATACTGAAAAGGGTAGTTGGGCAGTTCCTAAAATACCATGGATGGAAAGGTTCTACCATTTATGTGAGAATATGAACATCATGATGAAAATAACTTCCTCTTAGAGTGCCCCGCCTACAACCACATTACATGTGAGTTTCTTAATCTTTGTTGCAGCACTGACCTTCCTAGCCTTTTATGACATCAAACTAAATAATTGGTTTCTTTAGGTCCGATAGACCAATGTTTGGTGAGTTAATGTTAACCACCACCATCATCAACATCAATAAGTTTTTTTTGTTAAAATTTATTATTGCAAATTGCATAAAATAACTTTCAATATTAATTAAAGTTTCTAAAAGCATTTAAGTGTTAATGTTTATTTAAGGGTTAATCTTCTTAATTATTTTGGTTGTTAATTATTAATATTGTAGATACTTTAATTGATGAGTTATTTATTTATAGCGGGGTTCATTATTTATTGTCATCTTGATATTTTAAATCTTTCTTTTACGGAAGAAAATTTGTAATTTTGATTACTAGAGCTAAAAATTACCACTTTGTATATGCATGTTGTTTTTGTATATGCATGTTGTGCATTCCTAAAAAGTTGTATGAACAATACTTATATAACAAAAATAGTACGCTAATCATAACATTGATTGGCACGATAGAGTATAAATACATAAGTAAAAAACATGCACAATTGCCAAAAAGAAAATCAAAATCAATTTAAACAAAACATCCTCTAAAAAGATCAAAGATTTGGCTCGAGACCTTCTATGAAAGGCCTCTCGAGGTACTCATAGTAACTATAGCATGTACCCAAGTTTTGCTCCCCACCCACCTTGGAAAGAATATTGAAAAACGGATATTGGTGTCTTAAATCAATATTAACTTAGCTATGTGTCATGTTACTCCTTGTAAGAAATCATTAGTTCAAATATAAAGGGGATATATTATTTAGTAATCATAATGAGGGTGGGTACTTGTCTCAAAATATTTAGTTATAATTTATGGTTAGGTAATCAAAGATCATATTTTTCTTTATATTATTATTTATTGTAAAATGTAATAATAGTAATAGAGTGATTTCCTTATTGCAATTTCATATTTGTGTTGTTAAATATATGTGAATATTGTGTTTAGAATGTGACATATTAAGCGACTTTGAGGTTTTAGAAAGAACTTTTTGGTAGTGACACCTCAAGCCACAAGTAAGTTGGTTATTCTATTCTCCACTTTAAAATCATTAATAAATTAAATGAAAACAATAAATTAATATAAAAAATATTTAAACCTATATCTATTTAATTAAAAGTTACTTTACGGTCATTATTTTTAAAATGGTACTAAAAAATAAAACATAAACTCCCAATCATGATAAAATCAAATATATTATAATACTTAAAAAAATACTCATTATAATAATAAAATTTTTAAAAATGAAAATATATATTTTTAAATATTTTCTAGTAATATTTTGTATATTCAAAATAACAAATTGATACCGCTGAAGCGTAATTTAATCAATCTAATCTCAATTCCAAAGTGGGTGGTCAAGAAGCCTCTGACATCTCTGTCTTTTATATATAAAAAAATTGCAGTCCCTTAATTAATATTCATTTCTGTAAATCAAACTTGTTTTTACACTAACCTCTCAAATCAATTTTTGGGTGTTTCCACATAATGTTGTATTTTTAATTCCAGGAATTATTGCATAAAAGAGCTTTTGTATCAATTGGTAAACGTAATTATAATTCTATGAACTATCACCTTCAGAAAACAAAATTCGCAAATATATATATATATATATGATGCACACATAAATAAGATATGGAAAATGCACATAGTATATGATAATTGATCGAAATATAGAGGGTGACTTAAAATAGTTTAAAATATGCAATCGACTTACAATGTTGCATTAATCTTCTTTCTCTAGTTTCCAAATTAGAGAGTGTTGTAATTTTATATACATTACATACTTTAGGCATGTTATCTAAAGTTATAAAACCTTTTTTGTTTTTATATTACGGTTTAATTGGCACTTAGATTAATATGGATTTTGTTTACATCACATAGATTTTGATAAAGACATCATAAAGATGGAACACATGACCAATGAAGAAATGGTGGGAAAGTTAAAGAGGTAGAAAAGAAGTCACCTCTATAAACTTGTAAATTATATTTTCTATGTATATATTTTATAGGTACAATTGGTCTAAGATTTTAGTATTTTTTGGGACTTCCATAGAATCCCATGATTTTTACCCTCTAAAATATATATTGCCCAAATATAATTATATGTTTACATATACCACCTTTTTTCCACATCTTGAGCTTTCTCACCAGTTCTTCAATGCTCATTGGTTCCATCAATCTGATCTCTTTTTCATAGTCACTCTTCTATAAACAAAATCCATGTAAATCCTGGTGCCAATTAAATCATAATATGAAAACCAACTCGGCTTTATAGCTTTAGATGAAAGGTTTACTCATGGGTTCCATCACTTTGATCTATTTTTAATAGTGCTTCTTCTATAACCTAAATCTATATAAATCTGGTTTCCAACTAAATTTTAATATAAAAATCAACTAGCTTTAGATCAAAGCCTTGGAATATGCAACTTACATAAATAAGACAATGCTTTGGAATTTATAATTTAGAAAAAGAAAATTAATGGAATATCTAATCTTATTGTAAGTTGATTGCAAAATTTTAAAATATTTTTAAAAATCTTAAATAAAATTGAAGTCAAAAACCTTTAACTCTTAATTTATCAAAATTTTTAAAATATTTTCATATCTACACTACCACTAAAAGTAAAATATCATTAAATAAAAAATTTCAAAATTTTAATATACTAAAATTAAGACAAAGACATTGAATATAATGAAAGGATAAAGGGAGTCATATTGGAAAGTTTGGTCTAGCTATTAAAAACCAAAATTTCAAAATTGCAACATCATGATCTCTTTCAAAATTGCAACATCATGATCTCTTGCTACACTTTTTATAAAATCATATCTACTAGATATAGTAAATATAGTTACAAACCCCAAATTTACAAAAAAAACACTATTTTAGAAGGAAAATTTTACTCACCCAAGTAGACTTCAATATTGGACTAGTGTGAAAAAGCTAAATTGGTACATGTCACAAATATGTATGCTCAATTTGAGAAGATGGACTAGTTATCCATCAAAATTGAACTTTTCCAAATGAGGGGGAGGCATAAAATATCAAAGTAAACACACTATATTATTATTACTAGAATAGATCTATTAAGTACTCATTTAACATGGTCCAAGAGTATAAATTTTTTGGGGTGCAAATTTCTTTCCATTGAAAATGACAATGTGTTATTTTTTATTGTTGAAATTGTATTTGTGAATGCTAAATTGAATGTATATAGGACCAAATAAAAATTCTAATCATAAAAAACTTATTGTTCTTTATGAATCTTAACTGCATATACTATTCTCTTTAAATAATCATCATAACCTCGGACAATTACAATACTTTACATAACATGTACATGGGAGACATTTTATTCCACCCCAACAAAATTAACAAAAATTTATTATTCAATATATTTTAAAGTAACATGTGACGTATAATTCATATTAAATACTTCTAATTCGATATAAGTTTCACATCTGACATATCTTTCTTAAATACAACATTCAACATATTTATTTTACACAACCAATTTTCTTTTCTATATACGTCTAGACATCATCTTTGACAGTTGACTATCTAGATTTACATTAGTTAACCATATCATCTCAAATAATTTTTTTTTTAATTCCTCTGTTGAAATAATTTTGAAAACTATAATATTTAAACATGTTACTAACCCATTCTTTTACTTGATTACTTTACACTATAATAATTTTTTTCTTCAGAAGAGAGGCTCATTCTACAACCCATTGTGAGGGGGTGAACATAATTTCTATTTTTTATTTTTATTTTAAAAAGAATTAAGTGATGGAAAACCTTACACATCCCCTCATACTAGGTTGTAGAATGAGCCTCGGAGCTCATTGAGCCTCATGTTACAAGTCATTATGAGGGATGTATAAAGCCTAACAGCTCATTGAGCAGCATGTTACAGGTCATCATGAGGGATGTATAAAGTTGTCTGTCCATAAGTTCCCTTTACAATAAAAATTAAAAATAGAAATTATGTTCTAAATAGCAAAATAATGTAAATATACTTTTTCAATTTAAAACATATTTTTTATTCTTTATTTTTCTTTTAAAGGGGAAAGGATGGAAAAAATTACACATCCCCTCATTCCCGAACTCAATAAGAAAAACTAAAACTAACAACTATTTAACAATGAAATTTTAGTGAAATAAGATAAGATATGTATCAATATTCTAAATATGTAAAAAAAAAATTGTAAATACTAATTTAATTAAATCATCTACAAATTCCTAAGATCATTCTACTCTCCTCCCACTATGCTCAACTATTTTTAACTGTAAAACATTTTAATACTCCACATTTACGCGAGATTAGATACAGAATATCTTCCATAATATGAACTATTTAATATAATATAAAATTAATTATAATTCTAACTAAATTAAGTGAATCTATACCTACTTTTACAATGAATATATACCACTATTTTTTTTTAATGATGAAGAGGTGGCTTTGAAATCTCAGGGATCCTATCGTCTGGCTGTGGCCGCAACGAAAATCCATCTTGTTTTGTTTTTTTTTAACTTATAGGTGCATTCGAGGATATCGACACGACTATCAACCTCCACTTGGCGGAGAAGGGAGCCAGAGTGGTCTGGAGAAGTCACTTCCATAACCGATAATGAATCTTCCTCTTATTCGAATGGTGTGAGGGCCATTGCAGGAAGTAAGACATTTTTTTTTTTGGTATTAGAGACGCTCATTTATTTTTAGTAAAACAGTTTATAATAATAGTGAAACATATATAATTATTTATATGTTTTATAATTACCCTATGTTAACCTCAGTTTCCTTGTAATTAATTTAAATTAAAAAAAAAAAAAAAGGAAAGGTGTTTATATGTGAAAAGAGTTTAGTTTGTTATATAATGGTCATTAAAAGGGATTTATTTTTGTCAAATGGTATATTACTTACTTTGCTGTGAAGTTTGATTTTTTTGGGGTTTGAATTAAATTAAAAATGTAGATAACAACATTAATTTACTCGGAGAAGTTGAGTGGCTATATTGTTTCCCTATGGAAATAATAGATGTAGGATATATTAATTTTAAGGGATCATTGTTTGTGGATTGAGAGAAAAACAAAGAAACTCTCATCGATGATGGATGAAGAATGGAATAATATTGATATATAGCGGATTGTAACAATTCACCAATATCTAAAAAAGAATGTGTATTTCACTGTATCTAAAGGAAAGATGACAAAATGATTATGGAAGAAGCTTCATGATCTTTATAAGAAGAACACACTACATCAAACAAAGTTTTATTGATGAAGATTTAAAATCTCAAGATGAAAGAGGGTGGTTCAATGGTTGAGAAATCAAATAAATTCAATATTATTACTAGTTAACTTGCCTTTGTTAAAATTGTTCTAGATGATGAAATTAGAGCTATTTTGGAATGAGTTATATGCCCCACAATTGGGAAAATTTAATTGTCGCTATGAGAACTTCACTAATTGCAAGGAATGTGAAGTTTGACGATTTTAGCAGCAGTTTAATGAATGCGGAGTTTCGAGGCAAGTCATCTTCAATAAACCGAGGAGGAGAAGCTCTAGTTGTATCTAATCGTGGTAGGAGAATCGTTTGAGGTCGACAATGGCGTTCAAGAGTGAGAGGTAAATCAAAATTAAGGAGGGTTGGGATCATTTTCTTATATTGTGGAAAACCTAAGTGCATGAATGAATAATGTTGAGGCTTGAGGAAAGGTTAAAAGGGTCAGAAACCGCCCAATACAAATCACAAGTCATCCAACACAAATGAAGGTGAGACTATTGTTGTAGTCATATATGGTGTTCTGTTGTTTACTTTTTTAGCAGAGGATGCATGTTTATACACATCTAGCAATATCTTTGTTTGGATCCTTGATTTTGGGGCATCTCGCCATGTAACCCCATGCAAAGATAATTTTGTTGCATATAATCCTCGTGATTATAGTAGAGTGCATTTTTGGAATGATCATTTTTGCAGTATTGTTGGAGTGGGAGATGTCCAAATCAAGATGAAGGCTTCAAAATATATATTGTTGAAACATGTCATGCATGTACCAGAACTACGCATGAGTTTGATCTCTATGGTATGATGAAGGCTATTGAACATGCTTTGTAAAAGGAGGCTGAAAATTTAGAAAAGGAGCAATGGTCATGGATAGAGGACACCAAGAAAGGGGAATTATATACATTGAAGGAAATGATAGGAAAATAATATTTCTCTGTTGTCACAAAAGAAGGAAATTCAGCAAATCCATGGCATAAGCACTTGGGTCACATGAGCAAGAAGGGATTAAAAATCGTTGTTGGTAAAAAATTATTGTCAAGTTTGAAATATTATAATCTTGATATTTGTGAACATTATATACATGGTAGACAAAGAATGGTTTCATTCCTTAGAGGTGGCCATGAAAAAAATAAAATTTTATTAGAATTGATACACTCATATGTGTTTGGGTCTATTAACATTAAGTCATTAGGAGGAGCATCATATTTTGTAACATTTATAGGTGATGGATCTAGGAAGGTTGGGGCCCACCCTATGAAAAGTAATAGTGATTTTTTAAAAATATTTAAAAATTCAATGTTTCTATTGAAAGAGATACTAACAAATTGATCAAGTGCCTCAGAATAGATAATGGTGGATAATATTGTGCAAATGCATTGAAGGAATATTTTAAAAATTTTGGCATAAAAACATGAGATCATTGTGCTTGTTACTCCTCAACAGAATGGTATTGTGGAAAGTATAAATTGCACCATTACGGAGAAAGTGAGGATTATGCTGTGCAATTCGGGTTTGGGGAAGCATTTTTGGGCATAGGTTGTAAGGACAGCTTGCTATCTTATAAATAGATCTCCAACTACATCCTTGGATGGTGGCATACCTGAAGAAGTTTGGACTCGTAAAAATTTGAATTATTCTCATTTGAAAATGTTTGGATGTGAATAATGTGTACATATTCCCAAGGAAAATAGAAGTAAGCTAGATGATAAATCTATGAAATGCATTTTCCTCAGATATGCGGATGAAGAATTTGGTTATTGTCTATGGGATCCAGTCAAACATAAAATTATTAGAAGTAGGGATGTTATATTTAATGATTCAAAAAATATTTAAGAGGACTATAGCTGAGTTGGAGGTCTAGAAATTTATTGACGTGTTTCAATAAAAGAAGGAAAACATGCCACTAATGCAAGAAAATGGAAAGAGAATTCAAGAGCAGGAATGAAAGGAAGTGGAAAGTGATGGAGGTCAAGAAGAAGGAACCTTGCACGAACCTTCATAGGAGACACAACCTAATAATGCACCACGAGAGTTGGCTCTTAGATCTTCTAGGCCTCATATGACTTCACAAAGTTATCCTCCTTCAAGCTATATTTTATTCAATGATCAAGGTGAGCCTAATTGTTTTGAAGAGGCTTGTAAAGTTGAGAATAGTAAAGAATGGAAGAATGAAATGAAGGAAGAAATGAACTCTTTGATGGAAAATAAAACTTGGGAAATAGTAAATATCCCATAAGGTAGAAAGGATCTACAAAAAAATGAGCTTACATGATTAAACAGGAAGTTGACAGAAATCAAGAGAGGTATAAGGCAAGGCTAGTCATGAAGGGATGTTCCCCAAAAGAAGGTATTGACTTCACTAAAATTTTCTCACCTGCTGTGAAACTGTCATCCATCATAGTCATTCTTTGTCTTGTTGTTGATTTAGACTCCGAATGCGAACAGTTAGATGTAAAGAATTATTTCCTTCATGGATAATTGGAGGTAGAAAATTATATGGAGCAACCATAAGGCTTCATAGAAAGACGCAAGGAAGACCTAGTTTGTAGGTCTAAGAAGAGGCTATATGGGTTGAAATAGACACCTTGAAAATGGTACAAGAAATTTGATTCATTCATGTGGGAACATGGTTTTCACATGTTGGAAGTTGAACGTTGTGTTTATATCAAGAGGTAAGATCAAGGAAAGTACATCATATTACTCTTATATGTCAATGAAATGTTGATTGTTGTGCATGATAAGAATATAATCAATAGTTTGAAAAAGGATTTGGGCATAAAGTTTGAAATGAACGATTTAGGTCCAACGAAACAAATATTAAGCATGAGGATAAGGTGGGACAGAAAAAACAAAAGTTTGTCGTTGTCACAAAAATAAAAATCAAGAAGGTTCTTGACATGTTTAATATGAAGGATGGCAAACCCCTCGGTACACCACTTGCATCCCACTTAAAGTGGAGTACTCAATTATGTCCTAGTGATGACAAGGATAAGGAATAAACGAGCAATATTCCTTATGCTTCAATAGTTGGAAGCTTGATATATGACATGGTATTCACACGACCAGACATTAACACATAATAAAATGGATTTTGAGGTATCTCAAGGGTACCAGTCATTATTGTTTATGTTTCGGTGATAATGAGACTGTGCTTGAAGTATTTATAGATGCATATATGGTTGGAGATATGGACACCATAAATTCCACTATAGCTTATTAGTATACATTTTCACGGGCATCAATTTCTTGGGTATCAAGGCTACAATGAATAGTATCTCCCTCTACAACAGATGGGAGAGTACATAGCTATAATAGAATCTTGTAAAGAGATGTTGTTGATGAAGTTATTCCTATGAGAGATAGGAATAAAGCAGGACAAGTATGTGATATTTTTTTATAGTCAGAATGTCATTCACTTAGAAGAAAATGCAACATCACTAAAAAACTAAGCACATTGAATTAAGGTACCATTAGGTATGGCATGTGTTCAAGGAATGACAATTATCCTTGGAAAAGATCCATACAGATAATAACCCTACTGATATGCTCACTAACTTTCTACCAAGAAAAAAACATGAGTTATGTATGACTTGGTGTGACTTGATTCAAGGCTCTTCAATTGGTTTCAAGTGGGATAATGTTAAATGTGAAAAAAAATGAATACATCGGTGCCAACTACCACTTACAACACCATCTAGCACCGACCCTCCAACACTCCACCACACCCAACCTACCACATCGTCCATTGACTTCATTCTGCAGTCATGTCTTCCAGGTGAGAGAATTATATAATTATAGAGCTTCCTTAATCTATAAATATGTAATCTTTCCTCTACCTGAGAAATCCAAAAACGGATAAGGCCTTTGTGTAATAAAACTTTGTGATTTGGTTCTCCATTCTATTTTTTCCTCTCTTTAATGAATTCTTCCTATTTTTGGTATCTCTTGTTGTGTCTGTGATCATTTTATTGTCTATTGTGCTTCTTTGATATATAAAAAAAAAACAATTAGTCATACTCTGATCCGGAGCCCATTTTCTACAGTTTACACGATCCATATTCATAGATCAAGAGGTCATTTTAATAGAGAATAGATAAAATTGTGACTAAAATCTGGCGACCTAGATTAGAGTACAAACCAATTAGTCATAGAATTTTATGTGCATGAACCTAAAAGAAAAGATAGTGTGTATTAGCAAAGGAAGACATTCACTAGGAGATGCAGACAAGGTGAGTTCTATGAGATGACATCGATAACTTGTTAGCCATCTTCATTGCTTGTTCTGCAATAATTCCCACATAGTAAATTTAAATTCATGTTTATTTGTTGCCATACATGTTGTTCCTCTTCAGACATCTACTCAAGATCACTCCCAAGTGGGGCTAAGACCTCTAGGTCAAAAAATGGGTAGCCCCATTGTTCACTCTCTAGGTTTGAATCAACAAAATTAGAATAAACACTGGACTATCTATAGTTTGTTACTTCCCCATCAATACTCACATCGGGGAACAAAAAACGTTGTTTTTTTCATGCAGTCATTATTTCAAGTGTCCAATTGCAGAAATCCTTTCCATGGTGCTCTTTTCTATCTCCCCAACTAGAAGAAAGCATGTCTAAGAGTGTCTCAAACTGATTAGAAAGCATATATATTTATCCATTGTTCACGCCTTCCATAAGCTCCCACATATTAATTGTTAGGTACCTATACTACTAGTGTAACCCCTGATTGTTATTAGTACAACCCCCTTATTACATTGGTGTGCCCATGTAGTCCCCATATTGTTATGATTGTGCCCCATAGAAGCCCACTATTGTTATTATTGTGCCCTTACATTATTATTGTTATGTCGGCTCTAATTATATTATGACCCCTTAGACTCCTATATATAGAAAGGAGGTCTTGTCATTTGTATCATCCAAGAATTTTTCATTTGTGTAATGTAAAGGAGGTTGCCCCCTTGAAGAGGCTTATTTTGAAGCCGTTTATCTATCTTTTCTATCTTTCTTGAGCTAGTTTCATAACATTTGGTATGAGAGCTTTGGATTCTATGGTTTCGCTGCTCCAAATAGGTCATCGTGGAATTTTTGCTATACCTCTTTTTTTCTGTGGAGTTTCAGAAATAAAAAATAAAACCCATTTGAGAATAAGTCTCGTTGAACCTTAGGTCAGAACTTCAGACCTTGTCTTGCTATATTTTTGGAGATATGAGCTGAGGAAGTTAGATTTTTTTCAAGCTCCAGAATTTCATCTAAAACAAATCATCATGGAATTTTTGCTATAACGTTTTCGCTATGAAGTTTCAAAAGCTAAAAAAAAAAATCCATATGAGAAGGAATCGATCTAAACCTCTGGTCCGAATTTCAGATATTGGCTCGCAATATTTCGGTTATATGATCTCGGGAAGTTAGGGTTTTTGCAAACTCCTCAATTACATCCTAAACATGCGACCTTGGGAAAATCTTCATAACTTTCTCTGTGAGAATCAGATTAAAATTTTGTAACACGTTACAGAAAGATGATGGAAATATTTTGTTTGGGTATAATTTTTAGAACCTAAGGTTGAGACAGTGACACATGGCACGCCTTACAAGTTCACTCTAATGAACTAGTCTATAATTAGGTCATCGCGGGAGATTAGGAATAAATATTTCTTAGGGAATCCAATTGCAATCAGACTTGCAAAGTTACAAAGTTACAGTAGTTTGAAGTTTGAGCTCCTAAAATCAAGAAAAATAGAGATGAGGAAGTATCATGGCAAGGATACAGTAAATTGGATACTAGAGATGGAGAAATATTTTGATGTACATGGTGTACCACTGTTACAAAAGGTACATATTGTATCTAGTTATTTAGAACTGAATCAATTTTTATGGTATAAAGGTCTTTCTTTTGGTAAACCACTTGTCACGTAGTAAAGTTTCACGGAGGAAATGGTAGCACATTCTAAGGATACCAAGAGCAACACCTTCTTTAGCCAATTGATAAATATAAAACAAAAGGGTTCAATGGCAGAGCACATTGAAAACTTTCAAAAATTGAATATAAGGGTAAATGATATTCTAGAGAAGAAAAAGATAAATAGTTTTATTTATGACATGGAAGCTCATACCAATGGTATAAAATCATATTGGAAAAAAGATGTGGAAGATTTGAAGAAATACATGGAAGGTTTGAAGGAAGGTGGGACAAAGCTGCTACAAGAAAGGCCTCATAATGATGAAAATGATCAAGAAATGTCAAAATAAGAAGATATACACCGGGAACCAACCCTAGAGAAAGAACAAATGAATTCGACCATATCTTGTATTTCAATGACAGGAATTACCACTCCTCAAACTCTCAAGTTAGAAGGGCATATCAAGAAGAAGAAGGTTCGAGTAGTGAAATATCAGGAAGTATCAAGAAACATAAAAAAAAAAGGATGCTCTCCAGGAACCAACCCCAGAGAAAGAAGAAATGAATCGGACCGTATCTTGTAATGCATTGGTTGGAATTATCACTCCTCAAACTATAAATATAGAAGGACATAATTTTATTCATTGTAAGATAGCAAAGGAATTGAATTTCTTCCTATATCCAGCACTAGAGTGTCAAGTGACAGTTGTAAGTGGAGGAGCCATAAATTGCTCTGTAAAGTTCCATAATATTAAGCTAGCCATGGGAGAATATGTATTGAATAGCCTAATGTTGTCCATTCCAATGGGTGGTACTGATGTTGTACTAGGAGTCCAATGGCTACAATCCTTGGGTACAATAGTTTAATTTTCATGAAATTTTCTTTGAAAGGAAAGGAAGTTGAATTAAGGGGTATCACAGGGAGACTAGGAAAGATAATCAGCTCTAACAGAATGACAAAGCCTCTAAAGAAAGAAAAACGAGGCGTAATTGCACAATTATTTTCGCTAATGGTTCCCACATCGAAATGATTTATCTTTGTAGATCTCCAAAAAGTCTTGGACAATTATTCCAAGGTATTTGAGACTCCCAAGGGTCTCCCATGTATTTGTGATCATGATCATGCTATTCATTTGATTCCAGGAAGTGTTCCTCCAAACATCAGGCCTTATATTTATCCATATGCCCAAAGGGGTGAAATTGAACATATGGTTGCAGAAATTGTAGAGGCTGGTATAATTATCCAGCCAAATTTGACAAACAAAGCAAGGGATGAATGGAAGAATGGAGAAGCAAGGTGGGAACTCATTCAAAAGTTGTCGAAGACCCCAGTTCCAACAATATTGCCAGAACTTCACAAGGAAGGAAAAATCATATTGGAACCTGAAGCATTCATAGAACCGAGAAGTCGACAGCGACAAAATCAGTCAATTTCAGAGTATCTCATCAAGTGGAAGAACTTACCCACTGAAGATTCCACATGGAAGGATGAGAATTTTATACAGAAACATCAAAAACTACTCAAGCTTTGAGGAAAACACTTTTTGAAGGACAGGGAATGTTAGGTCCCTATACTAATAGTGTAACCCCTTATTTTTATTAGTACAACCACCTTATTATATTGTTGTGCCCATGTAATCCCCATATTGTTATGATTATGCCCCATAGAAGCCCACTATTGTTATTATTGTTCCCTTACATTATTATTGTTATGTCAAGTCTCATTATATTATGACCCCTTAGACTCCTATATATAGAAAGAAGGTCTTTTCATTTGTATCATCCAAGAATTGTTCATTTGTGTAATGTAAAGGAGGTTGCCCCCTCGAAGAGGCTTATTTTGAAGGCACTTATCTATCTTTTCTGTATTTTTTTGTGTTGTTTTCATAACATTAATGATCTTAGTTTTCTCATCATTTAGAGGTTCATATTCATTTGATTCTCCTTCTGAATCTTTGTGTTCTTCCCAACATTTTTCTTAAAAAACATTTATAGTTCTAGATCGTATTTTACTCTATTATAAATTTTGTGACACATTGTTTTTTCCCTATGAATGTTTCACCAAAGAAATTCCCTAGTTGCAGATCCAACTTTACTCTAGTATGAATTTTAGGAAACATTGTCTTTTCACCTATGAATGTTTTATAATGGCAATATTTTAAGATCAAATTATGCTTATGACCAGATGACATTTCAAAGGCAACTCATTAATATCAAAATTTGAGCAGTGAAAAGTGCCACTTTAATATTTCAAAAATGAATGGTCACCCTTGTATATATAATAGCTCTACATTTTGATATAAAAAATGTATAATTTAGGCATGCGAAGAAAGCAATAAAAAATGTCAATTTAAGATAGAATATTTTTAATAATAATTATAGTAATAAAAAACAAAGACAATCCGACCATCCTTCTTTCTATTGTAGAAAATTCTCAAAACATTCAAAAAATTGACAAACGAGGACTAGATCAAATGTCCTCAAATAATTGAGTTCATTATTGTCCATGACATTTAAAGATATTATTTAGATATTCAATCCAAGCAACAAGAAAAGAAAGAAAGAAGAGAAAGAAACAATTGACTTCATTGATATCCATTAGATTTCATAAATTTGCAATCCAATTGAGAATGGCAACAAGAAAACCATGAATGTCTTTGATTCAAATGGCTTACCTTCTTCCTCAAGAAGAGTCAAAATGGTGCTACGTCCTATTTTGAATCTTTTTTTACCTTCCTTAAGTCGAATGACATTGATACATTGCTTTTTTCTGCAACCATTGCATAAAATTTTCATTCCGCCCTTCAGTAATCCTCCCAATCAATTGTAAAAGTGTGGAGCCTCCCACTGATGATGGTGTGGGGCTGGAACACACCAAAAGACTCGAAATTTATTATCATCACGTAGCTCTACCTTATCGAAGGTTACTTGGGAACTAATAATTCTTTCGTCTATATTAAAATACATGATGGCTTCTTCATAATGTCTCTATGGAGATGTATAATATGAATATTTTTTCCTGAGTATATCTCATTGTTTACCTTTGGGATACAAGTTTTTGCATAAATTTCAAATCATATCTTAAGGGTATATTGATTTCAAAGTCTACATATAATGGATTATTGTTCTTTGTGTCATTTTAGCTTTGGATTACAGGCCTAGTAATAAAATGACTTTTCCATTGATGCCCCTCATAAATTTTTATTTTATCAAATGTCGTACACAAAAAGATAACTACCTACTTTCCCATTACCAATTTAATATAAATATCATTTTTTTTGAAAAGTAGAACAATTGTATGAATATTTCACAACCACTATTGAGTATTAGGAATCATAGTCCCTACAATTATTCCTCGTTTACAATGAAGAATGGTATTTGTATTAAATTGATATGGATAAGTTGACATAGTTACATAGAAAGATATTCATTTTCTAGGTCAATGTTGAATGAAAGAAACAATTATCAATGGCATAACTATAATGTCATTATGTTATTAGCCCTGTAATATGGAGATTGAATGATGTAAATATCACTACTTCATTTTATGTGGACATGGAGATCAATATATTCTTAAGTGGTCATTCTAGTTTTTAAAATACGTGCATTAGATATGTGAACAAGTGAGATATAATTCAAAGGGATGATTCTCATGTGATATAAATTGAGAGGGTAGATAGTAAAGGGTAGATACCATCCAACCATACCATCATGGATTTTAATATCTAAAATATTAAGATTAAGGAGAATTATACTAATTCTAAAGTGAGATTCACAAGGCAAAGCTAAATGATGAGATTAACAAGAGGATTCTATATTAGTCAGAATGGAATGGCTCGAAACATTTATGGCATCATGTAGCTCTAATCGAACATCACTAGAAGGATTGAGGATCCGAGCTTGAAGCTTTGGAAGAATTTAGAGAATATCATGATGAGTGTAATGAAAATTTTCTTCATTAGTTACAACCCAAAAAGGAATCAATGGTATTCAATGAGATAAAAGAAGATTCAAAATAAGCTCTAATGCTCACAAAATTTAAGACAAGCCAGGAGAACATGGTGAAAATACTCTAACTATACCACTGCATGATTAGAGTTAGATATTCCACCACTCCTCCCCGTTGATACATTCGTAAAAATGTGCCAGGGAAAACGAGCACGAGGTTTAATAGAAAGCCATCAATCTCAAGATTGATGAACTAACTTAATATCATAACCCCTCTGCCCCACTCTTTACCACAAAACTAGTAAAGGGGGATTTGAAATTATGTTAGTGCTTTTTCCCATACGTGACAGAACCGAAGGACATGTGGACATCGGAAGATGCATCGAAATATACCAATGGAGTAATGTAGACATGTGGTAGCATAGGTGGAAGTGACATGGCCCATGTGATGTCAACATGACATCGTAGCAAGGACACGTGGCATGTGTTTTCATGTTTTTTGTGTGGCCAAGTGGGCCATTTATGAGTGACATGTGGACCACTCATAAGGGGACACATGGATCATATGATACAATCATGACATCAATATCAAGGTCGGCAATTGGGATGTCGGGTCTTTGGGTCAGTAGAGAAATAAAGGGTATGGCCAAACGTTGTTAAAGCCTCTCACATAATCAAGAATTTGTCACATGTCGTTGGTCATATGGGCTAAAGGGGAAAATGTACAAAGCATTAAGGGACTAAAGGAAAATACGATGACATGGACATTATTGGTGGTATATTTGGCAATTTAGCCAAAGACAGCAATCACCAAAATTAGAAAGTTCAGATAAACTACAACTAAACTTTTGATAAAGTGCCAAAATAATAGGATCGATAGTAAAACTCAAATATTATTATCTGAATAATAAGGAAGTGGTAGAAGACTCAAAAATCATATTTATAAGAGACATTTGAATCAGGAGAAAGATAAAAATAAATATTTATACATGAAGGAATAGCTGAAGATAAGTAAAAGAAAAGTAACTAAAATTGATGAGTGAAAAATCTTTATAAGCATAATTGATTGAGATAAGAGAGGGTTTTGTATTGTGTGAATTGGAATGATGTTGTTTTTGTGGATGGTGGATTAGCAAGTAATTAGATATTGCTGAAGGTGTTTGTGGTGAGTGATTAATTTAAGAAAAATGTAATTGTTTATTTAAGGATTTTGCCTTATTGATTTGAGTATGAAAATTGTATGAAATATAAATAATTAAGGTTATATAAGTTGTAGTTGGAAAGGCACGGGATGTAACTCCTTCATGTAATAGCCTTGGTGAAAATTCCATGTAATAAAAGTAAAAAATAATAACCATGATTGATGGGACACGATGTAACTCCTTCATGTAATAGCCTTGGTGAAAATTCCATGTAATAAAAGTAAAAAATAATAACCATGATTGATGGGACACTTATTCCAGCATGAATGTTGGGAAAGACATCCTAGGGGATGTTCATTTAGTAAAATTTTCATTTTGACATAGAGTTAATGGATCGGTGCACTTCTCACTTCTCTTTCTTATAGCTTTGTGGTATTTTAATTATATTTACTACATTAGGTGGATAAAGTGTAGCAAGAGCTTATGATGTTGCAACAATGAAATTTTGGGATTTAATTGTGAAACTAAACTTTCCAGTATGACTCTCTTCATCACTTCATTGTATTCAATGTTGTTGTTTAACCTTTAATATGTGTTAAAATTTTGGTATTTTTTTTATTTAATCATCTTTTATTTAAAAAATCTAATAAATAATAATTAAGGGTTTAAGTCCATTTTTATTTATAATTTTTTAAAATACTTTAAAACGTGAAATCATCTTACAATAATAGATTGCATATTCCAAGTCTCTCATCTAAAGCTATAAATCGAGTTTGTTCTTATACTAGGATTTCCTTAGCACAAAGATTAATATGGATTTTGTTTACCTAAACCATGTTATTACAAAGAGATCACATAGAGGGAACACATGACTAATCAAAAATTGATGAGAAAGCTCACGAGGTAGCCAAGAAGTCACATATCTAAACTTTTAAATTATATTTACAAACACTCTAAGATTATCAATTTGGCTTTCCAACTTTATATCAGGGGCTTGGAATATGTAATCTAGGAGACAATGATTCGGAATTTTCAATCCAGAGAAAGAAAATTAATGCAACATCTAATGTGATTGTAAGTTTATTAAAGATTTTAAAGTATTTTAAAATTTT
>APFE030108443.1:0-24194 GCA_000404065.3 Pinus taeda
GTTAATCAATCTTTGACCCTTACCATCCTTTCTTGACCTACGTATCACATTGTTGATGACCATCCCAAACCCCAGGCCTTGCTTAGATCCCCTAAGTCGCTCCTGTGGTCCCAAACCTAGCATGTTTGTTATCTCACAAAACCCTAAGAGAGGTCCTCTATTTCCCTAGGAATCCTTGATCTAGGTATATCCTTTATATTGACTATCCTTTGTGGTCATTCGTTGGACATTAATAAATTATCTATCTATCTATCTATCTCCCTATAATCCTTTATTGGAGACCCTCTACCTTGCTTTTGAAGCAAGCAAGTCATTATATGAGTCTATCCTTTGAATGGGCTTTGGAAATCACCTCACACCTAGCCATTGCCCTTGCTATTCTTGTGATTTTCTTAATACCGAGACTCCTCCCATTGGTGAAATTCCATAAAGAGTAGGGACACTGACTAAGGTGACAGTGGGTCTTTGTCTCGTTCTTGTCATTAGGTCTAGTAATTGTCCCTTAAGTACCCTCTTAGGATCCCTGCTAGTTTTCCATTATAGATATGTTCTAACATATGAGCATATCTTATTCTTATCTTTATACTTGTCAAAGAGAAGAGAAAGAGATGTTTTGCATGTGCCAAGGTCAAGTTTTGCTATTGATGGTGTTGTTATACTTAAGTTTCGTTTCAAGGTACCTCATTTTTTTCCACTAGAAATGTTCCAACATATGAGCATTTCTTGTGCCTATATTGAGACAATGTTAGAGCCCCAAGTTCCACCATCAATTGTTTTATCGCGATAATTTGTACTACGTACCATGATTAGCCAAAAGTATGACCATTGTATCTTATGTATTTTTCTATACAATACTTAGTGATCAAAGTAAAGTGTTTTTTATCTAGTTGGTTGCTCTAGACCCTTTGTGGCTTGTCATGGCCTGTCAGCTTAGTCCCATTTCAAGATAGTACCTCCACTTGTGGCTCATACTAACCATCTGATGGGGGTCATTTATGGCCAAGGTGAGTGTGTGATGGTCTTGGGGTGAATCTACTAAGACAAGTGGCTTAAGGAACCCTTAGGTTTCTTCACTTTACCCTTATAGAAAATTGTTGCTCATGTATTGTAAAGATTACGATACCTAGAAAGCACATGTATTTTATTCCTAAGCATGGATCTTTGTATGGGTGATCTCCATAACAGTTTGGGGATGAGCATGACATGCATTTATCACTTGAGGTAGATCTACATATTTTCCATGTAGACATAGTTCCTAAGGTATCATCATAATGCCCTTAGTAGCCCCCCAAGGGCTACCTAGGAACTTGAGGACTCTTTTTCATGCACTTGGACCATCCTTACCATGTCATACCATGCCATGTCATAGTTTTTGGAGCACTCAACATCTTACATATTTGGAGGCACATGTTACACATCTTGATGAGTTGTCCACATTGGATATTGCATCATATGAATGTTGGATCATCTACTTACATGTGTGGACCCTTTTTTAGGTTTTCCTTCACTTGAAGAGGTTGTTGGCATGACTTGTCGAGGAGGTTACAAATTGAAGACCTTACATATGAACATTGAAGCTGATTTTAGGTAAGTCATCCCCTCTTTGAGCCTCCACATACCACATGTCTGGACTTTCCTCTTGAGCATAGAGGTTGGTGTTAGTTTTTGTAGCATCGGATGGTGTTCTAATCTCGACTTTGGTCAAAGAGGCTAAGAAACACTAGAGCTTCAAAAACCCGAAATTGTTTCTGGAAATTCCACCTAGAGACAACTCAATTAAATTAATTGATCAATAATTAAAAAATGCCCAAGTCTAACTTAGGGAAATAGATTAATTAATGGGAATTAATTGAAAAGGGTGATAATTCTCTAGAAACTCACAAGGATTGACTCATAGATGGACTTAGTCGTTGATGAGGATTTAATCATGGTCATTGGTGAGAAAACGAGAGATTATAAGAGAAGGTTGATGCGGTTGGAGCAATACACATCAAATCACATTTGTGAGAGCCAACGAAAGCTTGGAGAGCGAGTTCCTTGGGCAGATCGAGCTCTCCAGTGTAGGATTTAGTGTAAGAAGAAGGTTCGAGCCAGACAAGGAGGATTAAGGGAGCAGCAGAGACATTTTCAGCAAAGATTCTCAGCAGCAAAGCAGTTGTAACTAGGAGGCTGAATTATTCTGTAGGAAAGTCATCCAAGAAGCGTGAGTTAGCTAGAAACCCTAGAAAAAGTGTCAGAAGAGGGTCATTTCAATTGTCAGAGGCCGAGAGATCACCCAGAAGGTAGAGAACCTTATTTTGAGTGACAAAGAGAGGCTAGACGACCTAGTTGGAGGAGTTCCAGAGCTCGTACAACTTGCCCATTTCCAGCAGTGCGAGCAGGCCAGGAGGAGGTTGATCTATTGTGGCAGAGGGAGGAAATTCCTCCAAATATTTTGGCAGTGTATTTTGCTGGAGGATTGCAAGTTAGGCATCCAAATTTGTACTCAAATTATTTTGCTGCATAGTAATAAAACCCTCATTTGTTGCATTGGTTTTCCCACATTGGATTTTTCTGGGGACAATTGTCCAAAAATAACAGTCAATTTTATTATGTCTATTAACATTTTCTCAGTTTCCAGAATTTTATTTTTCGCAACAATTTTATGGTGAAAATTATAATTGTGATTTTATTCGTTATTTGCTGTAGCAAATAAACTAAGTTTAATTTTAATTTAGAAGAATAATTTCCAGTTGTTACAATAGATTAAAAATATCACATGGTATCAGAGCACGTTTGATCAGACAGGAAGCTTGAAGGCAAAAGGAAGAAATCGTCCAGATTCAACGGGAGTCTAGCAGTAGCCAGGTAGTGCGAATTGCTAAACAGGGGTTCGATTTCCAAAGGCAGGTGGTCGGAAAAGTTCAAATTTGTCCGAAAGTGATTCCAGCGGGGAGTAGGTCAACAGATCAATATTTTCGCAGGGCAGATTCTTGATCTGGATGCAGTTGTTTTTGCAGCAGTTTTGCAATTGCAAAATCAGCGTTGAGTGGAAGAGAAAAGCACACACTGAGGGATTTCCTCATAGAGTTTCCAGTTTCATCCTTGAAGGACATAGGGAATTTTTAGAGGGCAACAACATAGCAGATGTGCATTTCCTGAAGGAAGTGCGTGTAGCAGAGTAGGCACCCTAGCAAGGAGAGGAGGAGATTTATGTCCATAACCCAGTTGTGAGTTTTGTAGAAAATGGCCTCAGCAGGGTTTAGAGATCAGGAAAGATTGGATGGCACATCCAACTACATTATTTGGAAGGTCAAGATGTCCTTTTTGCTCGATGAGTTTGGTCTGAATACGTACGCAGAGCGAGTTATAGCCGTACCTACAAATCCGTAGCAGCTAAACAACTATAATAAAGATATGGCCAAGGCGAAGTGGTTGATCCTTGATGGAGTTCGGGATCATATAGTCTCACACTTAGCTGCCAGGAATACGACCAAAGAAATGTGGGATGCTCTCACAGCACTATATCAAAATCCTTCCGAGAATCGGAAGATGTTCTAGAAAGAGAAGATGAGAACCTCCAAGATGCAAAAGGGAGGAGTTACTCACCAAGATTCAAGATGTCCAGAATGAGCTTACCGCGTTTAGAGAGACACCTCAAGACTAGTGCGTGTAGCCATCAATGGTTTCATCGAGGAGTGGGCTACTTTCACCCAAGGTATCACTGGACGAGATCAGCTACCAAGTTGGGATCGATTATGGGCAGATTTCACACAAGAAGAGATGTGTGACTTGCTCTAGTCAAGAGTAGTCTCAATGGCAGCAACAAAGGATCGAAGAGTGTGAAGGAAGAGGAGAACGTAGCCCTTGCGTCGAAGGGAAAGACAAAGAAGGGTCCTAGTCAAGAATAAGGCTCACAGGGAGGAGAGAAGAAAAAGGACCTGTCTAAGGTCAAATGCTTCAGGTGTGGCGAGTTTGGTCACTACAATACTCAGTGTCCTCAAGGGAAGAAGGACAAGAAGGAGAAGCAGGAGCATGCATCAACTTCGACAAAGATTGATCAGTTGTCCTCCAGGTTGGAGGAAGACTTCGCTTTGTATGCAGTTATACCTCTAGGAGAGAGGTGGGGAGACATTGAGCTCTAAACTCCAAAGTTGCGCAGAGTTGGGCAGGATCCCTTGAGGGTAGCATTAGATAGATGATTCCTCATGGATCAATACCTTTGCTATAGGGGCCCACAGTATTCAGTAGCAGATGGATCAGTGTCAGATGGCATAGTCATTTCTTGAGGGGCAGTTGTATTACTAGTTACAATTGGATGTTGAGGAGCACAATCCAGTTGCAGTGCAGACCGACTCAGTGGAAAATGCAAAGACTGGTAGCAGTCAGTGACTTAGTAAATAGTTGCGGTCCATGGACACAGTTGATTCTGGAGATTGAATTTCAGTTGCAGTGGTTGCAGCAGCAATGACAGTAGCATGAGATCAGTTGCAGCGCAGTGGCAAAGTTGGTAGCAGCACAGGTTGTACAGTGCAGCGTCAGAAACAGCGCAGATGCAAGGCGATTCAACTATAGTGTGGCAGATGAATCAGAGTAGCATAATAGTTGGTGGACAATTGTAGTAGTCACAGTTGTCAACCATCAGGAATGTGTATGGAGGATGTTATGGAGACTAGGTGAACACCTTCCTCGCTAAGACGAAGTGTTAGTTTTTGTAGCATCGGATGGTGTTCTAGTCTCGACTTTGGTCAGAGAAGCTAAGAAACATTAGAGCTTCAAAACCCAGAAATCGTTTCTGGAAATTCCACCTAGAGACAGTTCAATTAAATTAATTGATCGATAATTAAAAATGCCTAAGTCTAACTTAGAGAAATCGATTAAGTAATGGGAATTAATTGAGAAAGGTGGAATTCTCTAGAAACTCACATGGATCAACTCCGAGATGATTTTAGTCGTTGATAAGGATTTAATCATGGCCATTGGTGAGCCAACGAGAGATTATAAGAGGAGCTCGATGGGGTTGGAGCAATACACATCAAATCACATTTGTGAAGCCAGCGAAAGCTTGGAGAGCGAGTTCCTTGGGCAGATCGAGCTATCCAGTGCATGAAGAAGGTTTAAGCTAGACAAGGAGGATTGAGGGAGAAGCAAAGAAATTTCCAATAGAGATTCTCAACAACAGAGCGGTTGTAGCTGGGAGGCCGAATTATTTTTCAGGATAGTCATCCAAGAAGAGCGAGTTAGCTAGAAACCCCAGCGAAAGTGTCAGAAAAGGGTTGCTTCAGTTGTTGGAGGCTGAGAGATCACCTAGAAGGAAGAGCGACTTATTTTCGGTGACAGAGGGAGGATAGATGGCCCAGTTAGAGGAGTTCCAGAGGCCATACGACTTGCCCATTTCCAGTAGTGCAAGTAGCCAAACAGGCAGTGCAACCAGGCAAGAAGGAGGTTGATCTATTGTGGCAGAGGGAGCAAATATTTTGGCAGCATATTTTCCTAGAGGATCACCAGTTGGGCATCCAAATTTGTACTCAGATTATTTTGTTGCATAATAATAAACCCCTCATCTGCTGCATCAGTTTTCCTGCAATGGATTTTTCTAGGGACAATTGTCCAAAAATAATTGTGTCAATTTTATTGTGTGTTGGCATTTTCTCAATTTCCACCATTTTATTTTCCATGGCGTTTTTATGGTGAAAATTGCAGTTTGATTTTATTCGTTATTTGCCACGACAAATAAATTGTTTAATCAGTTAGAAGAATAATTTCCAGTTGTTGCAACAGATTTAAAATCTCACAGTTGGCATATTCAATGGATCTATCTTCGCATCATGGAGGGGCATTGGCTTCCCTCAACTATTTTGGCAACAACATGTCTTCCTCTCTTGGGAAAACATTGTACATGTGGCACATCTACTTTTCTATCATATGTATTGTTTGACTATCTTCATAGTTAGTTAGAAGACATGTCATTTGTGAGATATCCTAGGCTATATCTAAGAAGATGAAAATATTATAGTAATAAGAGGGTTGTTGAAGCCTCCTCTATAAAAAGGGCTCCCCCTCACACTTCTATTTGTTGTTGATTAGCTATTGAGAATACAATTTTGTTGAAGATATACCTATTGAGGTGATTTGGTGTTCATTCTTGAAGCTCTTCTCCCTCGGTTACTTTTTGGTGCATAAAGATTGATTGCAAAATTGCAAGTCTTCTACATAGCTAGAAAGATCAATCCATTGAAGAGTAAAGTCTACACTTGGAAGGAAATCCTTTTAGGGTAACTCCTCTCCTATTTTCTTTGTTAGTTTGGGAAGTTTTTGTTCCTTTCTTTGTCTATTGTTTAGGAAACCTAGCAAGGGTGTTTCTTATAATTATCAAGCCTTTTAGGGTAACTCCTCTCCTATTTTCTTTGTTAGTTTGGTAAGTTTTTGTTCCTTTCTTTGTCTATTGTTTAGGAAACCTAGCAAGGGTGTTTCTTATAATTATCAAGCTATAGTTGATTTTGTTAGCAGAGGTGCTCCTTGGACCCCTTCTTTGTAAGGGTCTTGGTCTTCATTTTCATCATGATCAAATAGGAAACTATTCAATGATTTGCCTTAGTCTCATTCTAATCCATAGATAAAATAAACTATTTTGAAGAGGCGCTTCTTCTTGACCTAAGCTCTTGTTGCATAAGGCACTTGTCTTGGCCTTAGTCTCATTTTAATCCATAGATAAAATATACTATTTTATGTGAAAATTTCAAAATTAAAATCCTATTGCAGCAACTAGAATTAATTCTTCTAATTGTTAATTAATTCAACAATTTATTTGCTACAGCAAATACCAAATTAATCACACTGCAACCTTCACAAATAAAATTGCAGAAATAAATAGAGCTGGAAACTGAGAAATGCTAGCACACATACATAAAATATGACACTGTTATTTTGGACAATTGTCCCCAGAAAAACCCAACTTGGGAAAATCGGTGCAGCAGATGAGGGTTTTATTATTATGCAACAGTGATAAATTATGAGTACAATAATTTGGATGCCGAATCTGGAAATCCTACAGAGAAAAATACTGGAAAAATTCTAGTGAGGAATTTTCTTCACACCGCAGGTAAATTCAGGCTCTGACTGCAGGTCCAAGTGAGCCGTCGAAACTACCTTTGCGCTAGCCTATGTCATCCTAGCGCAAGATCTACCACACTCACCCTGAATCAGTTGCTCTTGTAGTCATCATGTTTGCCACTAGCTGAGAAACTGTCTCTTCAGCCTTCTGGAACCCTTTCCCTGTCTCTGGAACTGAAACTCGACTTCTCTCCAGCTAAATCGAACTACCCTCTAGAGGCTTCTACATAGCCCCTGCGTCAGCCCCACTGTGGTACTTCTACCTCTTTGCAAATGCACTCGCTGGATCTTGTAACGACCCATTTAATATAAGCCTAAAACTTTAAAAATGAAAATAAGTTAAATTTTAAATAAATAAATATAAAGTTTAAACTTTATAATATATATATAGTTTAAAATTCATTTTATTAAAGTATATAATAAAGAAATAAACCTAAAAATAAACTTTATAAATAAATATGAAAGATTTGAATTATATAAAAGGGGACATAACATTTCATAAAGAGAAAAAGGATAAAACATTTACGGAGCGCAGGAACCAAACAGAAAATATCTAAGGAGATATGCATGCTGGGAGGTGTCGAGAGTAGCAAGAGCGGTGGCCGAAGGCTGGAAGGCGGCCACCGCCAACCTTGATATAAAAACCACTGGACTGAGCCGAGGAAGGGGGAGAAAACTGAGAGGAGGACAGAGGGCAGAGGAAGATCGAGAATAGGAACGAGAGCTTTGATTGACCTGAGGTTCTGGGCACGGGGGCAGTAAGCTTCACAGAAGCTTGCTGGATTGGCTGGGAGGAATTGGTTTCCCAGTAATCGAATCAGCTTCAACAGGAGGACAGGAGAACAGGAGCAGACAGCAAAATCAGTCGACAGCAGTCCAGGTAGGTTTTCATTATTTTTACGGTTCTGTAATTCAGTTTTCAGTTCTTGTATTTTCAGTTTTTTTGGTGTAAAGACCAAAAAAACTGAAAATACAAGAACCGAAAACTGAATTACAGAACCGTAAAAATAATGAAAACCTACCTGGGCTGTTGTCGACTGATTTTGTTGTCTGCTCCTGTTCTCCTGTCCTCCTGTTGAAGCTGATTCGATTACTGGGAAACCAATTCCTCCCAGACAATCCAGCAAGCTTCTGTGAAGCTTACTGCCCCCGTGCCCAGAACCTCAGGTCAATCAAAGCTCTCGTTCCTGTTCTCGATCTTCCTCTGCCCTTTGTCCTCCTCTCAGTTTTCTCCCCCCCCCACCTCAGCTCAGTCTAGTGGTTTTTATATCAAGCTTGGTGGTGGCCGCCTTCCAGCCTACGGCCACCGCTCTTCCTCCTCCCGACACCTTCCTGCATGCATGATCTCCTTAGATATTATCCTTCTGATCGGATTTGGTTGTTGTCGACCGTGCATGAGGTTTCATTGTTTTATGAGTTAATCACCTTTGTGAAATTTTATGTCCTAAGTTTATATAACTCTATTCCTTTATATTTATTATAAAGTCTGTTTTATGTTTATTTACTTATTATAAACTTTCATTTTTTTATGAATTTTAAACTTTATATATTATAAAAGTTCAACTTTATATTAATTTATAAAATTTAACTTATATCCTTTTTTAAAGTTTTGACTGATATTGAATGAATTTAACTTATATCCTTTTTTAAAGTTTTGACTGATATTAAATGAATTTAACTTATATCCCTTTTTAAAGTTTTGACTGATATTAAATGGGTTGTTACATACACTCCCCCTTCGGAAAACTTCGTCCCGAAGTTAGAGTTTAGGTTTAGGGTTTTTAATGGACAAATCCTGCTCCTTCCAAGTTCCCAAGCTATTCTAAAATCAACCTATCCTTCTTAATCTCTTCCGCTCCCATCATATCCGTCCTCTACTGGAGTATGCCATGACATCAGTTTTACTGACCCAACCATGACATAAACTCTAAGGTGACAGCGTTGACTCGCACAGTCCTCCCATGACTCCAGGGTTCGGAGGATAAACGGTGGGCAACACCTCCACCCCTCCTAGTAGAACTTAGGGTGAACACCCTATCATAGAATCACTTGGAGCTTTAATTGTTCTGAGGTTCTGTCATCACGTGGTCATCCCAGTAATCGAATCATTTACTTTTACCTGTAATTATACACTCACTCATGCATTTGGAAAATGTGCATCAGCATATTCAAAATAATTCATGTATTATTCAGTATAACATATTTTTACCATTTTCTATGCATGTCTTTTGAATTCCATCTCAAATGTAGTTATTTCCTGAGTTCTATTGATCATATTTGACATGTAAAAATAAAACAATTTACAACATCTAAATTTCCATTTAGAAGTAAAACCCTTTAACTGGCTTAACTTTCCTTTGGCAACTATAATCTAAGAAAATGAACCACATATATCGTTTTGGTATCCACGTACCAGCAGAAATTAAACATAAATTATGTCATACAATCTTATGTTTAATTATAATCATTCAAAATGGTCCTGGTTCTCTGATTGCAATGAAGTAAAAATATACACAAAACATAGTTTAAAATCCTTCAAAATTGACATAGCCTAGGGTATTTTTGACATATGTCCTCTGTATTTTCCCAAGTTGCGGACCCAGGACTATACTTGTCCCATTGGACCTTAACTTGGTCCACCAGGCGATTCCTAAGCTGTCGAACCCTACGTTCCAGAATACGTAAAGGTTCGACCAATATGACTCCCTCATCCGATACCTGCAATTCCTTCCATTGAAGGTTATGAGATAGATCAGCTATATAATGTCTTAATACAGAAACATGAAATATATTATGAATTTTATGCAGGTGAGGTGGCAGGGCAAGACGATAAGCAACAGGTCCCACTCTTTCCACGACTTTAAAAGGCCCAATAAATCTGGGCGATAATTTTGTCCCTTTCCCGAATCGAATAGTACTTTTATTTGGCTTGATGCGGATGAAAACCTGATCCCCTACTTCATACCTCCTATCAGTTCTGTGAGCATCAGCATAACTCTTCTATCTATCCTGGGCTTCCTTTAATTGTTGCCTAATTTGCCTTACCTGCGCTTCCATTTCACGGATTAATGCAGGTCCTATTATCACTTGATCTTCTAACCTGTCCCAACTTAACGGTGTTCTGCAAGGTCGGCCGAGATGCCTCCATTTGAAGCTTTATACGGCCGACCTTGCAGGACACCATTAAGTTGGGACAGGTTAGAAGATCGAGTGATAATAGGACCTGAATTAATCCATGAAATGGAAGCGCAGGTAAGGCAAATTAGGCAACGATTAAAGGAAGCTCAGGATAAACAGAAGAGTTATGCTGACGCTCACAGAACTGATAGGAGGTATGAAGTAGGGGATCAGGTTTTCATCCGCATCAAGCCAAATAAAAGTGCTATTCGATTCGGGAAAGGGACAAAGTTATCGCCCAGATTTATTGGGCCATTTAAAGTCGTGGAAAGCGTGGGACCTGTTGCCTATCGTCTTGCCCTGCCACCTCACCTGCATAAAATTCATAATGTATTTCATGTTTCTGTATTAAGACATTATATAGCTAATCTATCTCATAAACTTCAATGGAAGGAATTGCAAGTGTCGGACGAGGGAGTAATATCGGTCGAACCTTTACGTATTCTGGAACGTAGGGTTCGACAGCTGAGGAACTGCCTGGTGGACCAAGTTAAGGTCCAATGGGACAAGTATAGTCCTGGATCCGCAACTTGGGAAGATACAGAGGACATATGTCAAAGATACCCTAGACTATGTCAATTTTGAAGGACATTAGACTATGTTTTGTATATATTTTACTTCACTGCAATCAGAGACCCCAGACCATTTTGAATGATTACAAATAAACATGGAAATTTGTGACATAATATATGTTTAAACTTCTGCTGGTACATGGATACCAAAACGATATATGTGGTTCACTTTATTAAAGTATAGTTGCCAAAGGAAAGTTAAGCCAGTTAAAGGGTTTTTCTTTTTTCTTCTAATGGAAATTTAGATATTGTAAATTATTTTATTTTTACATGTCAAATATGATCAATAGAACTCACGAAATAACTACATTTAGATGAAATTCAAAAGACATGCATAGAAAATGGTAAAATATGTTATACTGAATAATACATGAGTTGTTTTGAATACGCTGATGCACATTTTCCGAATGCATGAGTGGGTGTATAATTGCAGGTAAAGTAAAGTGATTCGATTACTGGAAAACCACGTGATGACAGAACCTCAGAACAATTAAAGCTCCAAGTGATTCTATGATAGTGTGTTCACCCTAAGTTCTACTAGGAGGGGTGGAGGTGTTGCCCACCGTTTATCCTCCAAACCTTGGAGTCATGGGAGGACTGTGCGAGTCACGCTCCCCTCGACGTGTGATGATGACTGCCGGATGCCTACTGGGAATCAGGTCGGTATAACCGACGCTGTCACCTTAGAGTTTATGCATGGTTGGGTCAGTAAAATTGACGTCATGGCATACTCCAGTAGAGGACGGATAGGATGGAAGCGGAAGAGATTAGGAAGGATAGGTTGATTTTAGAATAGCTTGGGAACTTGGATGGAGCAGGATATGTCCATTAAAACCCTAAACCTAAAACTCTAACTTCGGGACGAAGTTTTCCGAAGGGGGAGTGTATGTAACGACCCATTTAATATAAGCCTAAAACTTTAAAAATGAAAATAAGTTAAATTTTAAATAAATAAATATAAAGTTTAAACTTTATAATATATATATAATTTAAAATTCATTTTATTAAAGTATATAATAAAGAAATAAACCTAAAAATAAGCTTTATAAATAAATATGAAAGATTTGAATTATATAAAAGGGAACATAACATTTCATAAAGAGAAAAATGATAAAACATTTATGGAGCGCAGGAACCAAACATAAAATATCTAAGGAGATATGCATGCCAGGAGGTGTCGAGAGGAGCAAGAGCGGTGGCCGAAGGCTGGAAGGCGGCCACCGCCAACCTTGATATAAAAACCACTGGACTGAACCGAGGAAGGGGGAGAAAACTGAGAGGAGGACAGAGGGCGGAGGAAGATCGAGAACAGGAATGAGAGCTTTGATTGACCTGAGGTTCTGGGCACAGGGGCAGTAAGCTTCACAGAAGCTTACTGGATTGGCTGGGAGGAATTGGTTTCCCAGTAATCGAATCAACTTCAACAAGAGGACAGGAGAATAGGAGCAGACAACAAAATCAGTCGACAGCAGTCCAGGTAGGTTTTCATTATTTTTACGGTTCTGTAATTCAGTTTTCGGTTCTTGTATTTTCAGTTTTTTTGGTCTTTACAGATCTAGAAATCTTCCTCCAGCCTCATTGTCTCTGATTCGATCTCTGGCTCTCCGACAACTGTTGTTGCTCTCTGGAAATCGATCTGCCAAGGAAATCAAACTTTTGGTGTATTCTCCAAGTGTCGATCGACTTCTTCCTTTAATCCTCTGTTGGAGCACCAACGACCAATATTAAAACTTAATCAAGAGCTAAGATCAACTTGAATTTGATCCATGTGAATTTCTAGACTATTCTCACCTTGACTTAATTAATTCTAATTAATTAACCAATTTTCCTAAGTTTAGACTTAGGAAACATTAAAAAATAGGTTAATAATCGAATTAAGTCATCTCTAGGTGGATCTGAAAACAATTTATGGATTTTGGATATCTCATGCATTCTAGCCTCTCCACCAAATTTCGTGGCTAGAAACACATCCGATGCTACAAAAACTAACACTCCCTCTTAGCGAGGACTGTGTTTTAGTGTTGCATACCCTGCCACAACACTCTGTCTCTATATCATCTCCTGTCATGATGCTGATGTTTGGCCACTACTGCCCACCAACCACTGCGCGACTTTGATGTTGCATCTGTGTTGCTGCTGACACTGCCATACTGCTGCCAACACTGCATCTGCACTGTAACTCCCTCTCATCTGTTGTTGTTGCAACTGCAACAACTGCAACTGAGAAGCATCCAAAATATTGAATCATCTGTGTTTAGATTTGTCTCCCGAGTCCTTGGGTCTAGGATAGAATCTTAAAATCTCTGACGCTACCAAACAAAGAATCTCAATAAAGCTACTTTGCATAGCGGAATATAAATAGCAGTAAATCACACATGCACAAGTATAGACAACTTAATACAAATTTTTCAACTCAACTTCGTTATATTAATCAACATATAATACAACTGCCTATGGCTCCCATACAAGGGATAATGGCCCTCAACTATCCACAAGTACAAGAATACAAGATAAGATGGCAATCTCGCTGCTCTAGTGCACAATCACGGACTCTATGTTGTATCTCGTCCTATCAGTCCTTTGCTTCCGCTCTGCTCTTTAGCTATCCCTTAGTCCATTAAAGGACAACACATAGAGTCTCCAGGAGGGCTTCCAGCTATCACTGCTACAAGTCGCTTCTTCTACAATGAACACGTGCTCATCCAATCTGCGCTTCTAGGCTGGCCAACAACTGAGCTCCAATCTGCCAATCTAGCAGTCCATAAATGTACTACACATTAGGCTTCACAACTTCACCCAAACTTCAGTTGTCAAACTCCCTTTATGATTGCTTCTCAAGGGCTACTTTGGGCTACCAACACGCTGCCCTCCACCAGTCCAATGGCACCCAATGTCTCACCATAGAATCTTCTCCTAGAATAGGCTTTCATCCACCAAGACAAGCCTTCCAATTAGCTCCCACAAGCTACAACAAAATTGATCCTTCTAGCAACAAACTCAACACAAAATCATCCTCATACCTGTACTTGAGAGTTGATGCACTGTTGCAGTCTTGCAGTCTGGTTAGGGCATCAACACATACCCTAACAACCACCTCTAATCATTGCAACAGTCCTAAAAAATAATGTGGCTTCCTTCCTTTGTAAGGTTGCACACCTTCTTTGTTATTCTGGGTTATGAATCAGCCCCAAACATGCCTTTATGTTTCCCTGTTCAGACCTGTAGCATACCTGGGCACTTCATCATCCTCTCGGCTCCTTGTCACAAGCAAGACAAGGTCTGCGGCCTAGCTATAGGTGTCTCAAATTACTGTGGCCTGATCTATAGAGATGAAACCCACACAAATCTGCCCCAAACCAATCCAAAACAGTTCGGTGTTGCCTCTGTTGTGCCTCGACCTCCTTTAACCCACAAAACAGTCCTCAAAAATTGCCCTTAGCTACTCGCCCTTCAAATTACTACTGCTTGGTCTATAGAGATGAAAACCACACAAATACTCGCCCTTCAAATTACTGTTGCTTGGTCTATAGAGATGAAAACCACACAAATACTCGCCCTTCAAATTACTATTGCTTGGTCTATAGAGATGAAACCCACACAAATCTACACCAAAACAACCCAAAACAATTCGGTGTTCCCTTTGTTGTACCTTGGCCTCCTTTAACCCACAAAACAGTCCTCAAAAACTACCCTTAACTACTCAGCCTTCTCTTTCTTGGACAGCTTCTCCCACAGGTGATGATTCTCTATGAGATGTTACCCTTGGATGCTTAGAAATGAACTCACTCACCTTCTATATATACACTTTAGAAGGGCTACTCAAATTACCCAATAGAAATGTCTTTTTGGACTTAACATTTCAAGCCTACATGACTTGACTGTACAAAAATTCATTGTCGACTTCAAAAATTCATATCTCATCAAGGACATCTTGGATTTCAATGATTCTCGAAGTGTTGGATTCTCCTCACCATCCTCTATCATCTCCATTCATCACATGTCCAAAATGCTCCATGGTTTTGGCCCAAACATCAATGGGTGCAAAACCCCAACCTTGGGTTCCAAGCCCACAAATGACTTTTGTGGCACTTCACCCTCCAAACCCCAAACCCTAGGGCATGGAGTACCTCCCAAGCTATTCAAAGTATGCATGAAGTACTTCCTGACTGTTACTAGCTACTGCACTGTCTACTAAAGTATCTGCATTGTTGCTAACCTTGCACTAAGCCACCTGCTCTACTGTCAACACTGCACTGCACTCCTCAACTCTAACTGCTACTAGTCTACAACTGTCACTTTGGTACTGATTGCATCATTGCTACTGATTCATCCTGCTACTGAATATTGTGAGCCCTCGTAGCCAGGTAAAGATCCATGAGGTGGAATCCTCAAGGACCCTGCCCACTCTTTGTAGCCTCTCTAGGGCTACAACACCAAATCACCCCACCTCACTCCTGGAGGTATATCTGCAAACATGGCAAAATCTAATGTACTCGTACTGTTGTTGCTAGTGCTTTGCTCCCATATTTGTACTGTTGTGGCAACTACTGCAATAATGAGTCTGATCTCCCCAGATCCTGAAGCACTAGCTTCCATAAGGTTGCTCCCTCTAAAGCTAAACTTCTTATGAATCTCGATCTCCCTTTGGGAAATCTCTCTGCTCCCTCTTGACAAGTCGCACTATCCTCCTGTACTGGAAACTGGACTGTGTAGCTCTGCACTGGGAATATTCTAGTTGGAACTGCACCTGCATACTACAACTGGCAATTCACACTGCCTGTGTCACTACATCTAGCTTTGCAACTGTCTCATGTGTACTAACTGCAACTAGATTTGCAGTTGTCATCTAAATGACTGGTTGCGTCCGCTGACACTAAACTAGCTGCTATGATAATGTGGGCCCCATAGCAAAGAGATGGTCCTGTTGCAACAACCTGGAATTGATCTAACTGATTTCCTAGTTGAAACTGCACTGGACCCTGCCCATCTGGCACACTTGAGTCTCATACTCCTCCACCTAGATCTGGTGCCCCATTATCTCCTTTCAAGCCTAGTCCTTGGTTGGGACCTTTCCTTTCTTTGCGGTTCGCACTAGACAACTCACACTTCCTCTAGCATCTGTCTCCGACAACTGGAAGTCGATTTGTTGCCCAGATCTGCATTCCAGCTAACTCGCACGACCTCCTCTAGCAATCTCATACGGTCATACCTGCAGAGCTACAAAATCTGAAAACTCAAAACTAGAGAAAATAAACCTCGAAAATCTCCCTATTTCCCTCCGCTCGACTGCTAGAACTACTATTCACTCTCTTCTGGAGTGAGAAAATTTGCACTCGGCCACTGCCAATCTACTTGGAAAAATTGAATCTCTAAAACTCGAAGTTCCCTGAGAGGAATCTTCCCTCTGCTGTGTGTGCCTTTCTCTTCCACCCAACGTTGATTATGCAACTATAAACTGCTGCAAATCCCTCTGCGTCTAACCAAGGAATCTGCTCAATGAAAATCTAAAATGTTGCTACTCCCTCTGACTATTGGAATCACTATCCCCCAAGCAACGACTTTTCTGCCAACCTGCAACTAAAAATCGAACCCTAGCCTCAGTAATTCAGCGTTCTTGACTGGGTATTCCGCAACTTCTGATAATTTCGGCCTATTGCTCCCTCTTAATAGTGAAATTCTTTCCTCCGCTTCTTAGCTTCCCCGCTGATCACTCATGGTCTAATACCATGTGAAAACTTCAAAACTGAAATCCTATTACAACAACTGGAATTAATTCTTCTAATTGTTAATTAATTCAACAATTTATTTGCTACGACAAATACCAAATTAATCACATTGCAACCTTCACAAATAAAACTACGGAAATAAATAGCATTGGAAAATAAGAAATGCTAGCGCACACATAAATATGACACCGTTATTTTGGATAATTGTCGCCGGAAAAACCCAACTTGGGAAAACCAGTGCAGCAACTGAGGGTTTTATTATTATGCAGCAGTGAGAAATTTCGAGCACAATAATCTGGATGCTAAATTTAGCAAAATTACAGAGAAAAATATTGGCGAAATACTAGTGAGGAATTTTCCTCACCCAACAGGCAAATCCAAGCTCTCACTGCAGCTCCAAGTGAGCCATCCAAACTACCTCTACGCTGGCCTATGTCACCCTAGGTATTTTCCATGCTCAGCCTGAATCAGCTGCTCCTATAGCCATCATGTCTACCACTAGGTGAGAAATTGTCCCTTCGGCCTTATGGAACCCTTTCCCGGTCTCTGGAATTGAAACTCGACTTCTCTCCAACTAAATCGAATTACCCTCTAGAGGCTTCTGCATAGCCCCTGCCTCAGCGTCACTGTGGTACTTCTGCCTCTCTGCAAATGCACTCGCTGGATCTGGAAATCTTCCTCCAGCCTCACTGTCTTTGCCCCTCATTGTCTCTGTGTCGATCTCTAGCTCTCCTGCAACTGTTGTTGCTCTTTGGAAATCGATCTGCCAAGGAAACCAAACTTCTAGTGTATTCTCCAAGTGCCCATCGACTTCTTATAATCCTCTATTGGAGCACCAACAACCAAGATTAAAACTTAATCAAGAGCTAGGATCATCTTGAAGACGACCCATGTGAGTTTGTAGACTATTCTCACCTTGACTTAATTAATTCTGATTAATTAACCATTTTTCCTAAGTTTAGACTTAGCAAGCATTAAAAAATAGGTTAATAGTTTAATTAACTCATCTCTAGGTGGAATTTCCAAAAGCGATTTCTGGGTTTTTGGATATCTCATGCATTCTAGTCTCTCCACCAAATTTCGTGGCTAGAAAACATTTGATGCTACAAAAACTAACATTTTGAAGAGGAGTTTCTTCTTGACTGTTACCCACCACCCGTTGGTGACACCCATAGGAGAAATTTTTCTCCTAAATGGTCCTCAGTCGGCAGCCAGTAGCCCCTTGGAGCCACCAAATAGCTCGATGTGCCACTATCTCGATTCTCTACCACTTGAGCCAGCGATTATGATTCCTCAGTCATCTGTTATGATCATATGTTTGAAGGTCGGCCTTCCATCCCCGAAGGTATGGCTTTTCATTATGTAGGTGGGTATCTTTGCTTACTTATCATGGACACTCCTAGACATGGAGTTGTGGGGGGATTCAACAGAAAGAATGGGCTTGGTTTGTACTCTTGTCCCCTTGTCCAATTTGGTGGTTAACCTTGTATGCTAGTCTCATGGGATCTCCTTTAAGGGCTAATAGCTTTAGGGGTGTCACTACATGGGAAATCTCGATTTTGGTTGTGTGGTCCCGTTTCCCGACTCCACATATATCACTCCCCTCCACTCATTATAACCCCTTTTCACATATTTCCCATCTAGCTCCACATTTGTCCATTGGGTCCACAAGAAGTTAGCATCCCCCTCTTCTTCTTCGAACTTTGGGTTAGGACTGGAATGATGCCTCCAAGGTTGATGCAGTTGAAAAGAAAGTTAAAAGCATAATTTGTCCACTCTCAACAGGAAAAGTACCATAAAATGCAAAAGATGGCTGGGACACACAAATTTAGCACATGGGCAAAAGCCATCATGAGCTCTACCCCTATCATCATGGTCATCACCCTGGTTCCTAGGGCCCCTTATATGAGCTTCTTTCATCATTAAGGAACCCATGATTGTCCCAACCCCTAGTGGGCAATGAACCGCCTCACCTTAGGGGGGGATCCACTGATATATCTTACACATCACGCTCTCATCCCCTGGAGCCCCGAGCAATTATAGAAGAAAAATCAATAAAGGCAAAAGGCATATGAAGAAGGGTGGAAAAACAAAGGTTGGGGCAACTCATGTACCACGATTGCTCCCTTATACCCAAGTGTGAACTTCCCTTATTATAGCTACCCTTGTACCATGGCATGTGGCTTGGAGCCTCCCCTGATGTCCCACTCCATTCCATCATTATATCACATGCCACTTGCCATTTGATGGATGTACCATGGACATGTCACTCTCGTTAGAGGTTGAAACCACCTCATAGGGCCCTTGGTTAACCTTCTTGAACTTGGAGACACTTGTACCTTCTAAAGCCCATTATGAAAGGGCGTGCCACTATGAAGTGTCCACTTGGTTCCATTATTTGTAAGCTTATTTACTTGATTGCACTGATGATTTGTCGTACTAGAAGGTTAGGGGCGCATTAGATCTTATACAAGATTGCAGGTGAGTCTTCATTGTGGGTTTGGTCTCCCTATACAAGGTCTAAGTCCTCCAAAGAGTCATATTGGCATTTGTAGGGAGAGCGTTGAGAGCCATGGGCCTCCACCATTAGCAAAGAGCAAATTGCCACATCATGGGATCCTTTAGCTCCACTCATTGCTTGCCCGTGTTCCATTTATTTGACGACGATGATGCACCTGGACCACCTTGCCCAACCGACTACACTCTTGCACCACACAGTTAGCAGCTGAACCAGCGCCTAGATGAGGATGTGTCTCACCATGGGAGACACTGGGAGGGCTTGCATCATTCTTTCAGCCCTTATAGATGTGATACAAGCTTGCTCGATCCATTTGGAAAAAATGATGATGTTTTGTGCCCCCATAACCACTTGGGGGCACCACAAGTCATTTGCTTGGATATCAAGGTGCCACCCCCTTTATCACTATGTTTGGAGCCCATCCATTCATTTTGGCAGACATTGGACTCCAATAGGCCTCTTCAATGGCCCTTCGACCTATTGTATCTATCTTAGGTCTCTTCAATAGCCCTTCGACCTATTGTATCTATATTTTTACCCTCTTGAGAGGCTTATTTTTATATTATGGAGCTATCTTGGTGGGCTTGTCACCAAGTAATGTTATTTTCACACATTATTTTATTAGTTGGGGCATCATTAGGCCTAAATTATAATTAGGCACCCTTGATGAGGATATATTGATGTGATGATCATTTCATTTGATTGTCTCTTGGATTTGGATCATTATCTCTTCTTCACTAGACCTATTGAAGGAGGAATTGGATATGTTGATGCATTTTGATGTTTGGAAGGCTTGTCTTTAATCTTGGAGCTTCAACTTTTTTGTCTTTATAGATGATTGGAAGATTTTGGTATAATTGTAAGTGTCTTTTTCATGATCTATTTCTCATTTATGTCACATATGTAATGTATGGAAATTTCCGCTCATGAAGCTAGAGTAGCTACCTTAATGAAACATGAATTTATTGAATCTTGTCTTTGTGAGGGTGTTTCATATGTTTCATGCAAATTATAGCGAATGATTGTCCTAGGGGTATATGATTGTTCATAATTGCCTTGATAAGTCATCAGTTGCAGCATCAAATAAGTATAAATTTTCCTAGCAACCTAATCATTGCCCTTAAGGCCATGCAAAGTTGTTGGGGAACTCCTTAATTGGGTATAAGAATCTTTAAACATCAAATCTCATTGACTCCATTCTCCCAATAGTCTAGGAACTGGTTTAGTCCTAGGTGATCACCAAACGAAAATCTCTCCTCCTCTCTTGTTTTTCTAAGCCCTAACCCTAGTGTCTCCTAGGGCATCATAAAAAATCGGTTGTGGCCATCCAAAATTGATGAAACTTGGTCAAGAACTACATTGGCGTGTCCTTGAGAGGTCCTCCAAATTTGAAACCATTCTAACAGTTAAATCTCAAGTTTTGCCAAGCCCTAAGTCAAAGGTCATTCTCCCTAGGTCTCACTTTGTTAGTGGCTCTGTCAAGGATCATTGCATTAAACATTAAAGTCAAATCTTATCTCTTTGATCCTTTTTCTTCTCTCTCACTTGATCAAGACCCTTTGTTTGAAGCTTCACTCTGAATCCTTGACCTCATTTGGGTCCATTAGGGCTTCTTTGTGGTCCTGCAACCTTGTCACTCTAATTTCACAAGGATTTCTTGGAAACCCTATTCTTCTAGCATTCTTTAGTCTAGGGCACTTCACATAAAGAAATACTCCTCAACCCTAGGTCTAGGTCTCCTAGCCCTTCTTGGAGAGCCATTCATCTTGCTCCTAAAGCAAGCAATCCTTATCATTAGAGTTTCTCCTTTGAATAGGCTCTTGGAATCACTACCTTCACACCATTGATATATTTTTCCTAGTGATTTCCTTAATACGGGGTCTCCTCCCATCGGTGAAAGTTCGTACAGAGCTAGGAGTTTTAGCTGAGATGATAATGGGCTATTACTCCATTGTTGCCACTTGACCTAGTAGTTGCTCTATAAGAACCCCTACTAGTTTGAGCGGTAACATTGATCCCATAGGCTCTTGTTGGATAAGGCACTTGTCTTCTTATGTCGACCTCCAAAAATTATAAAAACTCAAAATCCCTTTTTCCTCCAAAATTTATAAAAACTCAAAATCCCTTTTTCCTTTTTTATTTGTAGAAGAAATATAAGGAAAATATTGAAAATATCTTAATTTAGATTGCTTCTCTAGTTGACCATCTAATTCATTGTATATTTCATTTTCTAGACTAGCTTGGATTAGGGTATGATCTTCAAACTAATATCTTAAAAACCTAATTTCCAAATCAACCCAATTCATTGTATATTTCATTTTCTAGACTAGCTTGGATTAGGGTATCATCTTCAAACTAATATCTTAAAAACCTAATTTCCAAATCAGCCCATAGGATTGCTCTTTAAAATCTTATTCTATTTCTTTGGGTTGCTTTCCTCATTTATGTAATTAATGAAATCACACAAAACAAGATAAAATCAGATTTACATAAACATCAAGTCTAGATTTAATTCATGTAGAGACATCTAGCATAGACTCAAGTCTACATTTAATTCATGTAAAAACACTTACTTAGGAACATATTCGATAAATTCAAAATAGACTCAGTATCTTAAAAACCTAATTTCCAAATTAGCCCGTAGGATTGCTCTTTAAAATCTATTTCTATTTCTTTGCGTTGCTTTCCTCATTTATGTAATTAATGACATCACACAAAACAGGATAAAATCAGATTTACATAGGCTCAAGTCTACATTTAATTCATGTAAAAAAACTTAGGAACGTATTTGATAAATTCAAAATAGGCTCTTGCTAAACTCTAAGGTGAGTTTACCTTTCGATTCAGGTTCTTGTTGTACATGATTTAAGATATATTTATTTTGGGACATAGTTCAAGCAAATTGGGTTGTTATTCCATGGAATATCAATAACCCTACTTAATAATCCAAGATGCCTTGAGTTTACCTTTCGATTCAGGTTCTTGTTGCACATGATTTAAGTTATATTTATTTTGGGACTTATTTCAAGCAAATTGGGTTGTTATTCCATGGAATATCAATAACCCTACTTAATAATCCAAGATGCCTTGAGTTTACCTTTCGATTCAGGTTCTTGTTGCACATGATTTAAGATATATTTATTTTGGGACTTATTTCAAGCAAATTGGGTTGTTATTCCATGGAATATCAATAACCCTACTTAATAATCCAAGATGCCTTGTTCTAAAGTGATCAATTTATCTTTCTTGGTTAATAAGTCTCTGATCTCAAATCTGCAATTTACATAAGTTAATACATAAAACAGGTTTAGAGATCAAGGACAAGCCAAGTTTTATCTTGGATTTTCCCTCCATTAAACACATTTATTTGCTCTTAACATCAAATCACCTAAAGGTTAATTTGTGTGTAATACTGCATCTCTTGTAATTTTATTGAACTTGAATTTTTTCTTGTGATTTTATTGAACTTGAATTTTTTCTATTGCAAGTTAGTTATGTTAAATGCTAGCTAGATATGTTAAATGCTCGGTGGTTTACTTCTTTCTGGTCATTGCAAGTTACATATGTGAGATATGTATCTCTTGTAACTTTATTGAACTTGAATTTTTTCTATTGCAAGTTAGATATGTTAAATGCTCGATGGCTTACTTCTTTATGGTTATTGCAAGTTAGATATGTTAAATGCTAGTTAGATAGGTTACGTGCTTTATGGTCTACTTCTTTATGGTTATCATTAGCTTGTGATGTTAATCAAAATATTGCAAATCTGAAGTACGTTAATTGCACACATACTAAATCAGATTTGAAGATCGATCCACTTGCTTCTAACCTATGTTGTTCGAAACAACTCCCCAAGCTGGCATAACCGTATTGGAAACACGGTTACCGAAACATCCAAATGTCGGTGAAACGCCACCAAAACGCAACCAAAATGCGTGTGCAACATTTCTTGATTTGGAAATGCCACTGAAACGTTTTGGTGATGTTTCAAATTCAGCCCAAATATGCCCTGTTTCCACAGCTTACGACGGTGTTTCAAGCCAAATCCTCTTCGTTTCCACAATTATTTTGCCTCGCATGGTTCACTCAAGCAACCAAGAAAGGTGCAGGGCCCTTCTTTGGGTTAAAGGAATAATCTACCACTAAAATTTATCTCCAATCACTCCACACCAATTTATATCTATACTTCGCATGGTTCACTCAAACATCCAACTCAAGCATCCAAGAAAGGTGCAGGGCCCTTCTTTCGGCCAAAAAAATAATCTACCACTAAAATTTATCTCCAGTTACTCCACACCAATTTATTTTTATTTCTAATCAATCCACGCTCTAGTTCTATTTTTGTTAATGAAGATGGGGATTAATAGGACATGTAATTGTATTTGTGCTTATGTCCACATATAAAGGTTGATCTTGGACGTATATCCTCGTCTATAAAGATATAATTTTGGACTTTGCATACTGTAATCATTTATGAAAGTTAATATAGGTTGATAATTTTGGACTTTGCATAC
The DNA here is from genome assembly GCA_000404065.3 of Pinus taeda. NCBI lineage: Eukaryota > Viridiplantae > Streptophyta > Pinopsida > Pinales > Pinaceae > Pinus > Pinus taeda. Next base: position 23,600 of record APFE030108443.1, read on the forward strand.
TGTAATCATCTATGAAAGTTAATATAGGTTGATAATTTTGGACTTTGCATTTTGCAATCATCTAAAAGTTAATATAGGTTGATAATTTTGGACTTTGCATACTGTAATCATCTATGAAAGTTAATATAGGTTGATCTTGGATGTATAACCCACTGTTGTGAAAATCGCGATAAGTGATTTTTTCAATAAAACAATTTTATCGCATTTTCTATACGAATTTATCGTGGGTAATTCTTTTTGCACGATTTTTATGAAATTATCGCGATAAATTCGAATTTATCGCGATAAATTTGAATTTATCGCGATAACAATCGAAATTATCGTGGGGGTCTCCGGCAGCGAGGTTTTATAATGTTTTTTTTTTGTTTTTTTATGAAATCATTTGCACAATAGGGGCAGCGAGGTTTTATAAGGGATGCTAAATGTTCGAAATGCAATTTTTTTTTTAAGAAACAAATAATTTTTGAGTGGGGCAGCTTAATGATCAAGTCTAGGCCCTAGTATTGATATGTTATTCATGGTAATGTTGACATTCTCCTTAATCTTCATTTTCATCCTTTTACTTAAATTTTTAACATTACCATGAAATGACTCA
>APFE030108449.1:0-21048 GCA_000404065.3 Pinus taeda
CAGCAAACTCCACAACAATTCCCTCAACAAAGTTACCTCTATCCACCTCAAAATATTTGGACTCCTCCAATGCCATGGCAAGCTTGGCCTCCACAACAATATCCAAAACAACCTGCACAAGGTTGGAGAGGATATGGTTATGGAAACCAACCACCTCAACAGTATCAACAACATTACCAACAACAATACCAACAACCATTTTCATACCCACCATATCCACCATCCACGCCATTTCTGCAACAAAATTCTGCATATCCTCCATCCATTCCATTTCAACAGCAGAATCCACCACCATTGTTGACACAACCACAACAGTTACAGTTACCATCAAATCAACCCAGACCAACGCAATTTCCAGCCCAACCGGTGGCCAATCCGAATAACAAAGTGGACAAATCTGCATAGACTGTAGAGGAAGCAACATATTTTCCAACTTATTCTATTCTTCCTCTAAATGATGTCCATTTAAGGTCTGGCAAAGTACTTAAAAAGGATTCTCCGCCAATTGTAGAAGAACCAAATGAACAAGGAGAATCACCTGAAGCAGCACAAACTGAAATACAAGTTCAGAAAGGAAAATCAATTACAACTCAAACACCGCCTTATCCTGAAAGGTTAGTGGAACAACCAAAAGAAATAACCCTTCCTGAATTTGATATTTTAGATGAATTAAAGAATGCTTATGTAAAAATTCCTTTGTTAAAAGCAATTAAAGAAATACCAATATATGCTAAAACAATAAAGGAATTATGCATCAAGAAATCAGGGAAAAAGAGAAAGGATCCCACTACAATCCAAGTCATTGGTAAGCTAGCAAGCCTCATGTCTACACAAACTACTGTAGAAAAATATCTTGATCCTGGTATCCCTATGGTTACTATATCAATAAACAATTTCTCAGTACCAAATACATTAATAGACTTGGGAGCAACTATTAATGTAATGACAATGGAGAAAATGAAAACTTTGCAATTAAATGACATTAGATCAACTTCTACAATATTAGAACTAGCAGACAGATCTAAAGTTGTTCCGGAAGGAATATTAGAAGATATCATAGTCTCTTTGGATTCATGGGGATATCCTGTTGACTTCCTTATCCTGCAACCAAAAACAAATCTGGGAGGACATCCTCTAATCTTAGGCATACCATGGTTAGCCACCGGTGATGCCTTTATAGGATGCAAATCAGGAAGTATGATTATTTCACATGGAGATGAGAAGAAACATATTTCTCTTTATTCACCTGCACAATCAACTTCTTTAGAATCAATACTTGAAACTCAAGAAAAACAACAAACTAAATCAGTCTTGGGGATAAATCAATTCTATGATTCTAGAGAAGAGGAAGAGAATGAAGACTCAATGGATCTTTTCATTTCGGAACCAAGTATTTCAGAGCAGCTTAGAGAAGCTCAATATGAATCTGCAAATAACCTTTTGAATCAGTGTTTCCAGGAAACTTGTACTATTCAAACCTTTCGAAATTCTTTTATAGATATCTTTCCTGTAAACACAATTTCCAATTCAACAATAAAAATAATTGAGGTATATCCTAGAAAACATTTAAATATTGGGAACCAGCTGCAATCAAAACAAGAACAAGAGGTAATTGCATTACTTCAAAAATACTCAAAAGCATTTGCCTAGGATTATACTGATATGCAAGGAATCCATCCTAGCACATGTATCCACCACATCTATACAGATGATAAACTTAAACCTGTCAGACAACCTCAAAGACGAATGAATCCTATGATGAAAGAAATAGTGAAAGAGGAACTGCAAAAACTGTTAAATGTTGGATTCATCTATCCTATTTCATATAGACAATGGGTTTCTCCACTAGTTATTGTACCAAACAAAAAATGGAAAGTGGAGGGTATGTGTAGACTATCGGGAGTTAAACAAAGCTACATTAAAACATCATTTTCCTCTACCATTCATTGACCAGGTGTTAGACTCCTTGGCTGGAAAGAAATACTTCTCTTTCTTGGATGGGTTTAGCGGATACAACCAGATTAGAATAGCAATAGAAGACCAAGACAAGACAACATTTACTTGCCCATGGGGAACCTATGCATATAAAGTCTTGCCGTTTGGTTTATGCAATGCACCTGCAACTTTTCAAAGAGCAGTGCTTGCGATATTTGCTGATCTAGTCCATGAATGTGTAGAGGTTTATATGGATGACTTCACAGTTTATGGAAATACATATGATGATTGCCTCAACAATCTTGAAAAAGTCTTGAAAAGATGTATAGAAACAAATCTGTCATTGAGTAATGAAAAATGCTATATGATGTTGACAGAGGGTATAGTTCTGGGACACCATATTTCTGCTTCAGGAATTAAGGTAGATCCAGTCAAAATCCAAGTCCTAGTTAACCTGATGCCACCTACAACACAAAAGGAGGTAAGAAGTTTCTTGGGTTATGCGGGCTATTATAGACGATTCATTGAAAACTTTAGTAAAATAGCTCAACCTCTGTTCAAACTATTAGCACGAGATGTTGAATTTCAATGGACAAATAGCTGTCAAAATGCTTTTCAAATTCTAAAAGACAAACTGTCAGTGGCACCCATACTTCATGGGCCAAACTGGTCTTTGCCATTTCATATTTCCACTGAGCATCAGATACTGCGATAGGTGCCTCTCTTGGACAGAAAGAAAACTTGTTCAATTATGCAATATACTTTATAAGTAAGAATCTAACACCTGCAGAATTGAACTACACAGTCACAGAAAAAGACATGTTAGCTTTCATACATGGGGTAAATAAATTCAGGCATTATATAACAGGATATCAAGTTTTCATTCACACAGATCATTCAGCAATAAAATACTTGATGAATAAACCCATCACCAATGGACGAATTACAAGATGGCTCCTGTTATTGCAAGAATTTAATATCACAATACAAGGCCGGCCAGGCAAAGAAAATCAAGTGGCTGACTTTCTGTCCCGCATACAATCACCTGACGACCCAAATCCAGTTATAGACAACTTTCCAGATGAACATCTGTTTGCCATAACAGTGAAAACACCTTGGTTTGCAAATATTGCAAATTATTTGTCATCTGGAAAATTTCCAACTCAATTCACTAGCAAGCAAAGAAAGAAAATTGTTAGAGAAAGTTCTAGATATAGCTGGGTGAATGGTGATTTATTTTATAGTAGTTCAGATCTAATGATTAGAAAATGTGTGCGTGAAGATGAAATATTAGACATTCTCAGAGCATGTCATGATGAACCATGTGGTGGTCATTTTGCAGACAAACGAACAGCATATAAGGTGCTGCAATTGGGCTATTATTGGCCATCTGTCTTCAAAGATTCTAAGGCATATGTCAAGCAATGTGACAGTTTCCAAAGAACAGGGAGACCAATCTTATCAGATGAGATGCCGCTCAAGCCACAAGTCCTCATTGAGCCATTTGAGCAGTGGGGACTTGATTTTGTTGGACCCATTAATCCACCATCAAATGGAAAAAGGTACATTCTAGTATGCACGGACTATGTAACCAAATGGGCGGAAGCTAAAGCAGTGAGCAGAGCAACAGAAGATACCGTGGTCACCTTCCTCTTTGAAGAAATTTTTGTAAGATATGGAGTACCTAGACAGATTGTAACAGATCAAGGAACACAATTTACATCAAAGCTAGTACGGGATCTGACAGAGAAATACAAGATTAAACACAGGAAGTCTACACCATATCACCCTCAAGCAAATGGTCAGGTAGAATCCATAAATAAAGTCCTAGAAAATATCATGACTAAAACAGTACCGCTGAACAGAAGAGATTGGTCTGAAAAGTTAAAGGACGCACTATGGGCCTACAGAATCACATGGAAGAACACAACTGGCTTTAGTCCATACCAGTTAGTCTATGGGAAAGAAGCCTTATTGCCTATCGAATTTCAGATACAAACATATAGATTAGCAGCTGAATTGGGAATGGACCTGACCGAAGCCCAACAACAAAGGATCATGGAATTAAACCAATTGGATGAGCATCATTAACAAGCTATAGAACATACTACATTGGTGCAACAACAAAGAATGAAGTGGCACGACAGATACATCAAGACAAATACATTTCACAAGGGAGATTGGGCCTTACTTTTTTAATCCAAATTCAAAGACTTCAAAGCAAAGTTTACGACACACTGGCTCGGTCCATATGAAATTGAAGAAATCTTTGACAATGGACCAGTAAAGATCAAGACAATTGACCAGGACCCCACCTCATTTGTCGTAAATGGACATAGGTTGAAAGTTTATAATAGGCCTATCAGTAAAGAAGCATTCATGAAACAACTGGTAGAAGAAACAGGACTGGAAATTATTGGCTCAGCATCTTCCAGTTTGGAAAATGAATAAAAATATAAAATTATTCAAAAATTTAATTTATATATATATATAAAGTGTATATAGAAAAAAAGGAAAGAAAAGAAAAAAAACATAAAAATAATTTGTTTGCTAGTGAAAACCAGGCAACTGGCAAAACACGAATTCATAGGGGAAAACCCGGGTAACCTGGACTCTATGAATTCTATATTCTTGTTCTATTGTTCTCACAAAATTTCAATGCAGGGACTCTCCACAACTAACTTGCGGACAAGTCAAACCTTCAGCAAGGGAGAGTATTGTAGCAGGCTTTTAGCTGGAAAAGCTGAGGTATTGTATTGTCCACATAGGGACCTGAAGCAAGAACTTGTTGCAGCAGAACCTGAGAAGACCTGTCAATGGCAACACAACATTCCATAAGCATTGCAGAGGGACCTGAGTTGAGACATTATTACAGAGGGACCTGAACAATTCAATAAATAGAGCATGGCGAACAAGGAGCAGCAATAAAAGTCTACTTTTCATCCATCTACAACATTTTGATTCCATTCCACCTGTACAGACATCATCCAAGGGAGTATATTCATAGTCATTTTGTGCTTGAAATTCAAATTTTTTTTAGAAATTTTTAGTCTTTGATCTAATTGAAGTTAGTACCTGCGGATATTCATTAACATTCATATCCTACATTCCTTATACATATCCCATATTCCCTATACATTTCTTATAACCCTAGGTATTTTTCTTTAGAAGCAAAAGACCAAACTAGGACAACTCCTTTCACCTGCACATAAACTCAAAGCATTAGTGGTGGTAATAATTTTAAATATGACCCAAATGGTCATTTTAAAATTATAAAGCTATGGTATGCAAGTCAAAATCAATCCTATGCGCTATATGGAAACCAAAAAGTTATTTGTCATACAACATATACCATAGTTTAAAAACATGAACGCGCTAAAAGTTATGGTATGCAAAATTTAATGCGCTAAAGTTGTGATATAATGCGCAAAGGTTATAAGGGTGTGGTATATATAACAAAGGATATAAGGCGCATAGGATATAAGATATGAAACCCAACGCGCATGTAACCTAAGGAGCATGCATATAATCCCAGGGCGCATAACATATGGAATATGACAAAGCAAAGGTATACAAATGTGTGGCACATATGTTATACGTTATAAAGCAAAGGGTGAACAAAAGAAACACTTACGCAACAAACCATATGAAAATAATCAATATGAACATTGCGGCGGCCAGGTAATGAAATAGTATTATACAAATATCATTGCAATGCAGGCGCACGACGGTGGCCATAATCAACAAACGTTGCAGCAATGAATGAAATGTTAAACCACAAGCACCAACAGGCCAACACACGGGTACGGGTTTGACACGGTGTCATGGCAACCTATGGCCATTGGACAATGTAACAGTGGAAACGTCATGCGTATGAAACAATAATTCGGCCATCCTCATGACACAGTCGGGCGACTGGTCAAAGAGGACGGCCATGTAAACCACGCATTGAAACACCAATGGATGGGAGGCGTGGTACAGCTCTGAAACGGTCATAAACCGACCTCCCCTGCATTGTTTAAACCACAATATTCATTGCCAGAGCTCAGAGAGATAATGTTTGAAGCCACAGCATAGTAAAAGGAGAGTGGAATGAGTTGAGGCGATTTTAAAGAAAAAATCCTAGTTTAATGTGCAGAGAAAGCTGATTTTCAGGATCTAGCAAGTTTGATTAACCGAAGAAATAGGGATTAAGCGCTCGGTTACATTCCACACGCTCATTGACAGACAGGTAACACTATAAACCCGTGATAACTCCGAGTTGAAAACACTTATGGATATATTAACAGATTTTTATGCGTCAATTCTGGTATAGCAAACAGTGGTTAAACATACAGCATTTAAAGTTTAGATATTGCATGCATAACACGTTAGAAGGATTTGAATTGAATATGGAATATGATGCATTAAACACGGAAAGTTAGTTTGAAACAGGGGAGGCAGAGAGCGTCGAAGGTTGTTTATATGTGCGCTGATTGTTTAACTATTGTTTCACTTAATATACCCTTTTCCTGCGCGCTGTCAGCTGTGATGCATTGGTGGTCTTTGTCATGTGCCTGTGCATGTTAATATGTATATATACTTATGGTTTGACCAGAACAGGGGATCGCATACCGAATTGTCATATGTATTATTCACTGCCAAAAGAAGTCGGGTTGTTGAACCATTAAACAATGCTGAGTTTTTAATAGGCCGAAATATGTATATAATGTCATGCTGAGGCTGGGAGTTTTGTGCATATTTGGTTGAGGCCGAGACCCTTTTTGCATTTCTGTGGTTTTTAAGATGAGTCATGAACGCATATTCTCTAAATCAAATGCTACATTCGAATGCCTTCATAATTGATTTTGCTTAGGACGAGAGATTTTGTTGAGAAGTTTTGTTTTGTTAATGAGGCCGCAAGCTATATTCTCATAATTTTATGATACAGTTGAGAGCCTTAGGTCGAGAACATTTTAAGAATTTTGGTTTTGATGATGAGGCCGAGAGCCAAATTCTTTAGTTTTTGCTTTAAATACACAGTAAATCATGTTTTTTTTGGCGATGAGTAAACATGGTTACTGTTGCATGTGTATTTAATTTAAAAAAAAAAACAGAGACCAGTATATTAACAAAAGAGATATACAGGTGTTGTTTGCATTAAACAGGGGATTCAAACAGTGCTTTTGCAAGGGAATATAACAGAGGTTAAAAAGTGCAGAGTTGAGTTGAGTCAGAGGAGGAAGGTAAGCTTCTTTGCTTCCTAAATTTCATTTTAAAAAGACAATAGTCATAATTTTTTATTGTTAAAATGAAGTTAGTAACAGCAGAGGCCTACATTGATTGGTTTACAGAAACAATGACAAACAGAGTAGAGCCAAAATTTTAGATAGAAAGTTGGGGAAAAGAGACTATAGAAAAACTTTATCAGGCAGGGATGATAGGCTTCTTACAGAAATTTAATGGCCATTCTGAGGAGATAACCAAATAATTTATAAATAATTTCAGTCAAGACCAGACTCGAGTAGGAGAAATCATTGTCCCGGTAACCCAAGAATACTTGTCCAAAGCCTTAGATTTGTCAATGATAGGGGAGAGTTATTACAAAGGCCTACACTTCAAGGAGAAAGCGTGGACTTTCTTCCTTGAGAAAAACCAGAAGGGGACATTTGATATGACAAAAGGGATACCCAGGGAGTGGTTTAATGAACCATGGGGAGAATTGGTCTTGGTCATCCAAAAGTTCTTGACTTGTGATCGCGGATATAACATTTCCCACTTGTATCATGCCAGACTTCTATAGCACATCAGAGGGGAGGATAGGATTAATTTACCATATTTCCTATATAGGAGTCTTGTGAGAATGATTGAAACAGTAAAACAGGAACACAGGCCTAAAGCAGCACAGATATACCATCAAGGATTAATCAAAATCCTAGTGGAGTACCAGGTGAGATCACAGGGCATAGTGTGGAGAGAATTCATGATTAAAAATCATTTTACTGAACAGATTATTGAGGCACAGGAAAAAATAGAACAGGAAAACAGGAGCTTGATGACTTCCCCCTTATATCCAAGAACAAGAGCTAGAAATATGGCCATGCATGAAACTGAAATAGCTGTCATGTCAATTCCTAGGAGGTTTAGGAATAAGAGTCCCATTGACTTAGACAAAGAAGTAGAGGCATATTCTCCCAGGAAACAAGAAGAACATGATATTGCATAAGAATTCCTTGAACGAGATTCCACATATAATGATGATGCAGCAGCAGCATCATTAATGAAAACAACACAAGACTTTGAAAAGGAAATCAATTTGGCCAAAATCCAAGACTTAACTGATCAATTGGAAATTAGCAAAATCTTGGAAAAGAAATTAACAGAAGAAAACAAGGCACATAAGAAGGACAATGCTAAGCTGATCAAAACAAATGAAAAGTTAAAAGAAGAAGTAGGCAGACTGAAACGGAGAAATGAATTACTTTCTAAGCAAGCATTCAAATGGCTAAAGGACAAAAATATGTGGCAGGCCAAATATGAGAAACAAAAGGTTAAAGAAGCTTTGTTCAAGGAAAGGCATGAATCAGGATTTTATTGTTTGGGCAGGGAAACATCTACAGGTACAGCATCTACTACATAAGGCAGAGAATCCAAGAGGAGCAAGCAAGCATGGGGACACGCTTGATGATAAGCAAGGGAGAGATGTTGGGCCTTAGTTTTGGTCTTATTTTGCTCTAAGAAACTTACTTAACCATCTATTTATCATCCATTTTCACTCCATTCACTCCATTTTTATGTATATTTGATATCCATTCAGGTATTTAGCTTTAATTTGTCAATTTCTAAAGTTTTTATAAAAGTTTGATTTTAAGTGCAAATTTGGCAATTTCAAAAATTCTCATAATCACTCTATGGTTGATATGGATGCAGGCCACTTGAGCACGAATGGGATACATGAATGGAAAGCTTGGGAACTAGGACCAAGCCACCTATGCTTGGTTCCAACAAAACGAGCTTTATTAGGCCTATTTGGAGCTAGTCAATCATGACTAGTCATCCAGAAATCCCATCTAAATAGGGTAGTTTTGAGATTCCATGATATTGGTCATATTTCTTGGGATGAGGGTAGTGAATTCAACTTGGATATATGGATTAGAGTATATGGGTTTGTTAGAGTGAATGTATATCAGTTTGTTTCATGAGACTCCTTATTTAAGAGCCACAACTTTGATGGCTCATACATTGACTTATTATACTTTTATGTTGTGATACTTTTGGTTTGAGGAATTAATTTGAAGACTTGTGCTATTCTCATTTTTCTGCTCAATGCTATGGATGTGTAATTGATTTAAGCTTCTGATATCACTTCTCAAGTGTGCAAGGCAAGGGTGGAGGGCCCCCATTCCAAGCTAACTACACTTCATTGTTAACTAGTTTTATTTCCTGTAATTTGTTTAGTGTAGAACTGGTTTTTCAAAGCTTTATTTCAGATTGCTTTATGATTCATGAATGGTAGTTGATTGCTTTAGTTATTAGCTTATTCATCACTTTATTGAGTTGAAGAAACACAAGTGTTCAAGTTGAGCATATCTTCTGCTAAAATGATGAATTACAACTAGTTTCTTTGATTTGCATGCAAGTGGTTTTTATTATGATTTTGAGTATTGAGATGAATAACTTATGATGAAATACTTTATGTGTCTCTTAAGTTAAGAGCTTCTTTCATTAACAATTTATCCATCTCAAGTTCTTGATTTTAATCTCTTATTCATTAAGTGATAGTTGAGGCAAAGGTGGACTTCTTGAGTCAAGAACCATCTCAATATTTTTCCTCTACTGTAAACAAGTTGAATTAGAGTTATAAGATGTATTGCTTTTGAATAAATTATCTTTCAAGGTTTGATTATATCTGATCTTCACACATAGTGAACTTGCCTCAAAGCATAAACAACCCAGATTGATAATAAATAATTGTGTTAGTTTAGGTACATAAATTAGCTCAACATTGTTCATTTCAATCTTTTCCATTACTTTCGATAAGTTAAAAAATAAAAAATAAAAAATAGTTGACTTCATACTTATGATTGTTTAGATCTTGTAACCACTACATAATTCTAGTACTTTCCCTCATCATTTATCATATCAACCAACTTGCAAAGAAAAATATGCCACCTAGGTTTTGTTCCTAAATACCTAAATATGGTTTTGTGTTAGTTGGACCAGCCTTAGGATAAACAAGGATTGTGCTAGCTCACAATCAAAGTGATGGTAAAACCTCTTCAAAAAAGGACAAGTAGTGGTGTACATTGTCTCACCCACTTATGGAGCAATATTTTCATACACTACATGTCATGATAATATCATGGTCTACCAATATTAACCAGGAATTAAATTGTATAACCTCATTTAGCTATTTTGTGATCCATGAGGCAAGGATTCATTGAGAATTGACTTGTTTTCTTATCTATATAAAAATGTATTTGAGAAGAAAATTTGCATGACAAGAAGTAATCAAGCAATGGGAAGTAATGGTATTTATGTTAAGATATAATAATAAAGAAATATGAGGACCCTAATTTGATAATTTGTTTCACAAGTTGGAAAGTAATATTGTGTATAGTGTGTTCTTATCTTTGTAATTCTTCCATTCCCTAAGCAAGCTAGGAGCACCCCTCGACCTAGCTAGATATACCATTAATTCCATAGGTTTAGCATAGATAAGTAAATTTATGTTCATTATATGTAAGCTCTATTTTTCATAATCTATATTTTGATTTATATACTATGTATCAATTAGTATTTACACTATGTAATCATGGTGTTGTCTAGAATGAATTATTTAATTGTCATGTTCTGAGTTCATGGCTTTAGATACTATGTATTCATTGGATTATATACTCAGTGCTTAATTAGCTTCTATACTATGTATCTATGGTTTCCATATATTCTTCATTGCGGTTTTGTGCTTCGTATTCATAGCTCTACATATGTTGTATCGATTAGATTTTGCATTATGAGATTCATAGTTTTATATACATTATATTAGTTGGATTTTATACTTGGAGTTTGTAGCTTTACACCTTGTATTCATTTTCTTATGCACTCCATTCACACATAGTTTGTTCTTCATGGATAATGTGATAATTAAATCCCAACCAATCAGTGTCATAGTTTCCCTTGCCTGATTACATTTTATGGGTAAGACGTACCACTAAATCCTCATTATTCAATGTCATTTGTTCGGTATAACCTTTCTTTATATTCTTTCCTATGAAAAAATATTGTGTGTAATTTTTTCCCATAGAGATCCATTTACATTGAAGGTTGAGAGGAAAAGACAAGCTTTGTTCTAGACTACAAGAACGATTGAACCCTCAAATGAAATATTGTAATCTAAGCCTAGCAACGCATCCTTGAGACCTCCACCTAGTGGATGAAAAATATTTGTAGGGTCATGGATTTATTTTTGTTTGTTATTTCCCAAGAGACCCCCTTCCCATTGAACATTGAAAGGACAAGATATGTTTTAATCTTGATTGCAAGAACATTTAAACCCTCATACAAATGAAATATTACAGTCTAGGTTTAGCAAAGTTTCTCTAAAAATATCAAACCGATGAACGAAATGGCTCTACAAAACTTTCAATTCTTGCTTTAAATTTCTTGAGATTGTATATGAAAAATCTCAATGAGAGTTGGAATTACCCCATTTTACAACTACTTGGAATCCATCCTCAAGCATCCCTTGTATGTTTTTCCAAAAACCCTCAACACCTAATATCAAACTCAAAAAAATATTTTGGAGCTTCCAATATTTTAGAAATTATGAAGAATCAAGCTAGACATTTAGAACCTGAGAAATAATAGCGCACTATACCACCTTTTGGGTTTCCCGTGGAATTGTTCCTGTTAATTACAAAAGACTTTCCTTCATACAAAGATAAAGTAAACCTTGATAAAAAATTGTGTTTTTAACATCTTTTGCTACAACAAAATGAAAGTTGAGTCCCAAAAAGATAATTCTAACAATGCCTCATTATCACATAAACACAAATTTATCTAGTACAAGAAATATCCATCCAAAGAGAAAAGCTAACATTAAAATTCAAGTTTGAGACTTTGGCATCTCCCATGTAGGTTTTAACCCTATATAGAAATTACTTGCAAACGAATTCTTAAAAAACAAAAAATATACAATGGCAAGAGACACAAAACAAATACACAGATATTTTCCCCTAGATCCCAAAATGGGACTACCATAATGATTTTTCATTACTTTCCTTTCAATGTTACAATACATATACATACATGTCGAAGCATTCATAAACCCTAATCCATTAACCCTGGATTAGAACATAACCATAGTTCCCTTTATCAGATCTACAAAATACCATGGGCAGAAAACCATCATGCCCAAAACCATGTGCAAAACCCATGCACAAAACCATAGGTAGGTCCTCCCATCGAATATAGGGTCCAAAAAAAATTCCCAGGGCACTACCTGAACCCCATGCAAGGGGGTACGGCCCCCTCTTGCGCCCATCACAACGAAGGGGGGGGTGATCGTCCCCCCTCTAACCCCCCGCTTCGTGCTTGGGGCTACTCGTGGAAAGAATATAACACACACCCAATATCCCATCTGTCACACGGAATGAGTCGATCTTGCGGACAAGATAGACCTTCCTAGAATCTAATGAAGACCTAATGACAAACAAACCAACCAGACACTATCTTTCTCTAAATGCACTTTATGAGTAATGGCAAACAAGTGTGTTTTAAGGCCTACCTCATGTCCAACGCAAATTTGAAGATGCCTTTGCTCCTTTGATCCAAGTAAGTTCCTTTGTCGCAAACCTGCAAGCACAAACAAGGCAAACGATTAAATAGCACCTGAATATCCAGTATTATAAAACATATTCAACATGAAAGTCAAGGAGTCCATGAAACAAATAAGATGAGATACTTGTTGAGAAAAATGAGCTTGATTGTATTAATTCAAAAGAGAATAACCTTACAACCTTTGCCTTGATGCTGTACAAGCTCCTCCCAGGGTCCAACAAGAAGTCTCCTCTACTTTGACAAGCTTCACTCACTCCCTAATGAAGCCAAAAAGGTATGTGATCTCTCAAGCTCAAATAGGAAGTCTTGATTTCACTAGCATTTACCCTCAAAAGTTCAGCTTCTAACCTCCCTAGCCACTGACCCAATGCCTCAATTTATAGTGCAATGGAGATCAGTTACCAGTTCCTCCTTCAAAGGGATAGAGTCCTCCTTCAAAGGGATAGCTCCTCTCAACAAGGGATTAGTTCCTCCTATGATGGGATGCATGAACCACTTGGAGCGAACAATCCACGTAACAAATGCTTCTAGAAAACTCTAGAATTAACCCAGGATGAGTTTTTTAAGATAAAGATTGCGCCTTTTGACTTTTACAGGGGTACGCACCCTCCCCTTTACATACAGAGCGTATAAGTACGCAGATACTCTGAACAAAAGGTGCGGGCCCGCAAGCAAAAGTAAGAGAAAGTGTGGAACCAGAGTTACATTGCTTTTTTTATGTCTTTCTCTCATTTCTAAAGCTTGTTTTGAAGAGCTGAGGTTTAAGACTTGCCTAGGAAGATGGTATAGGTGGTGATAGACCTACACCAACTGCAAATAATCAAGGTGACGATATTTTTGTGTAACACCATCTATTGAATTGTGATACAAGCCAAACTAAGTGTAATATCAAGACCAACATTCAATGTCTCATAAATCATGGCTCCCTCGAATGTTGCACTTCAACACAAAATGAATGGCATAACATAACCTATACAACTAAGTATGAGGATCACAGTATGCAACCTATAAATATTTGGATCATCGGTTGAGGATGATATACCACCAAATAACCACACATTCTGAACAATAAACAATCTATATTTATGTAGGAATTAAATGAAATATATATTTAAATAGAAACACAAAGTTACAGTGAGAATTGAACTTCAATTCATTAATAACAAATACAAAAAATTGTTTACATGCAGAATAGAAATAAACTAGCACGGGCGATGATAGTTATCTCTCATAAGAGATTTGATGGCTACATGCCTTCTGAAATGTGTTATAATGAGGCTTGGAAGCCTTTTTATCATAATAAATCGGTGTTAAACCCTAAGCCTAGGAGATGTATTGCCAACAGTTTTGGGCCTCGTTTGGGTAGGTTGGACCGCCAAATTCCTGGGGTCATAACTTTGGCATACGATCTTCGTTTGGTTATCATAATACCTCGTTTTGAAGATCTCCATGAGGAGATTAAAAAAATAAATAAATAAATAATTGTGAAATATATTCCAACACTTTTTCGGTCTCTCTTGTTTCTTCAAAAAAGATATTTTGGGACCTCAAAACAGCTCTAGAAGTTTAGGACCCGAAAAACTGCCAAAAATAGAAAGTTGTGCTAGAATTAAAGAAACTGAAAGGAAATAATGTTGGCAGTCCAAGTGGAATAGGTAGGTGGCCACCAATATCCACCTGGATCAACAAATCAAATAGCAAAGAAGCAATCCAAATCCAATTTGAATCGTACTACATATACATTAAGCTTGGGATTTTTTCCTGTTAATGTTTTAAGTCCATGGATGGCTTCCTTACTATGATTTTCCGATGAACATTTCGTACGATCTTCCTTTCCATACTCAATGTGAATATTCAAGTGATGGGAGCAACTAATTGAGGCTTTATTCATATATCATTCTTCACAAATTTTCTATTTTATTTCAAACGCATACCAATTATCTCCTTGTTTCCCCATTTTGTTAGGCATTGTTTGTAAGAATTGTGAGTAGAGTTATGGATTCATAGTCTTGACACTTCAAAATTATCAGTTGGGAGGGTGTTGAAGTGAGGGAATTGTTATGGTGATTCAAAGTTGGGGTAAGGTTATCATGAATGAAAGATCATAACTTAGGATTTGAAGTAAGAATGGTTAATGAAAAGTTTACAATGATAAGCATATTATGATTAGAAATAAGCATAATATATAAGGAAAAAAACTTATGATAATTGTTTTTAATATAAATTTCATTATCTTATACATGCTGATGAACATGGCTATAAAAGAACCAAAATTGAAAATTGCATATGATGAGCATGACTGCTGAAAAAAAAATGGTCAAAGTAACGGTCCAACATACTTCCCATATCAATTCATATTTGTTATCCATGTCAATTCATAACTCATTAGTTATGTCAATGCATAACTTTAGTTTTGGGGTGGCAATTGTGAAGCAATGTCTATGGTTCGAAAAAAAATGCTTCCCATCAAATGTTCGATACATTAGAAATATTAATTAAATATATATTAATTACATGATGGTAAATTATCTACTTTCAATTCTATATAATGTAAAATATAAAATATTTACAAAAGGTCATAATATGATTATGAAATGTTTAAGTTGTTATATTGTGTATATAACTTAAAATTGTGCATAGAAATGAAGGTTGACTTATAAGACATGCAATGTGAAATGAAGGTTGACTTATAAGACATGCAATTCGAGCTACTAGTCAATCAAGGGGCAAAGCAAAAATATATAAATTCAAATTTTGATTTACTTACCAGATAATTCCTAATTACTACAAAATTAGCAATTACATTTGAATACTCTTCTAAATGCACCATAAATATTTAGATTTGTTCTAATTAAAAAAAAAAAAAAATCAATATAATAGTGTAATATATTTATAATATATTAATAAGAAATTAAAATTTATAATACTATACAAATAAAATATAAACAAGTAAAAAGCAACCCTAGACACACAACTAATGATAGGGCACACACCTTTCTCTCCTCCCTAATACCCTTAATAACTTGGCAACTAGAGTAATTTCCACACCACCTTTTCTTAATAGGGTTTATTGGTTTAGAAAATAAGGAATAACATAAAAAATAAAGGTCTCTTTATTAGTCCTTGCCTCGCCAGGGACTATAGCGCTAACCTTACAGCCAAAGTTCACTAACTCTCAATTATTTTGTCGAGATTTTGCAATTTTAACTAATGTTTTGGGAAAATGTTGAATATTCCTAATTTTTCATAAATTCAAAAATAATTTTCTACTTTTTGGAAATCTTATTTATAATTTTCCATAGGTTGAGCGAGCCTTGATGTGACATAATTCCCCTGGTGGAGGGAAGTTTATTTTCACTTTGTTAGTGCCTAGAAAAATAATTTTTAAATCAAAAAAGACTAATTTTGTGAGTGATCATTTTGTTGGTGAGTGCTCTAACACTAGCATTGACACAATGCTTAAGAAGGTCCTTTACATAAGCGAGGGGGGAAATTTAGTCGGTGACTGCTTTGACACTAACACTAACACTATTATGCCTAAGAAATCTCCATAACTATGTGAAGCGTGGAGGTGTGAAGGAAGAAACAAGGGGGTGGGGGGCTGAACAAATCTCCATAATGGATACATTGTGCAAAGTGTGAAGGTGTAGAAGAAGCTTTCTTCCTCTGAACCTTCGCACTTTGCACATTGTATCAATTTTTCCTGTCAAACCACGGGGATTATCCGAATGGGGGCTTCTGTGAGTAGAAACATTTAGATAATTGTCTTCCGGATCCATCACATAACTGAAAAAAATTGTCGACGTGTTTCAAACCATCTAATGTGGTTTATCATCGGGACAAAATAGATGAAGAGATTATAATTTGATAAGGATATAAAAAGAGCTAGGTTGAACACAAAAAGAGATTAATCGTTAGAAAAAGATATTAACAACTATTAAACTAATAATAAAATAAAATTATAGAAATTCAAATATTTATAAAAAATCAAAATAATAGAAATAATATGATTAATAATTGGATTAGGGAATAAGTAATTAGAAGGAAAGAATTAGGAAGAAATAAGTAAATAATATCATATTATATATGTGTAGGTTAAGGAAACATAAGTCAATCTATGGATTAAAAAAAAAATAAAAAGTATAATAATAAGTGTAAAACTTAAAATTAAAATAAATTAAAAAGTAATAATAATATTAAATCAAAATTACCATCTCAATATATATATATATATATATATATAATAACCAAAGAAAGGAAAGTAAAGTAACCAGTATAGATCCATCTTAACTATTGATCTAGTAAGAGTTGAAAGGGATCAAATCTTTTGAAGTTCAAATATCTTTTAGAGTACAAAACTTGAATAAAAGTTTGTACCTCTTTAGATTTGATCATTTAGAAGCTTAATCGATTATTTAGGTATAAAATAGTGAGATTGCTTAAAATGTTTTAACCATATTTTTTAATTTACTTTTATTTATATTTATTTTTAACCTTTTAATGGACATCATTTTTTGTTGAGAATGAACTATTTTTACCACTTCTCTTTAGTATATAGCCACAGTGAGATTATTAATGTTTTATAATATTTTTAATTAAACAAAACAAACACATATTCATTTTTGTTTTTAATTATATTAATATTTTTTATTTAAAAAATATTTTATTATTATTTTAAAAGGGAACATGGGTTCAACTCCAAGATAAGTATGGACGGAATTAACACATTCCCTCATACTCACACTGTAGAATAAGCCTCTCTGCGAAATAAAAAATAAATAAATATTTAAATTTAATAAATCATAAATAATAAATGAAATAATGATGATAATTAACGTCCACTAAAACCAAATAATAAATCATAAATATAATAAAAGAAATAATTATAATATAATAATAATATACCAACTAGAAAAAAAATAATAAATCATAAATATAATAAAAGAAAATATTTAATTATAATAGATAATATACAAACTAAAAGATTAATTAAGTATTTGAAATACGAGCCAGGATTTCCTTAACAAACCATTAATTGTCATGAAATTATATCATAATATAGAGCAAGTCTCTATGAAGTTCTACCTCTTTATTTCAAACAAATAATGGGTAGATGGATAATGTACACGTAACACACACATTGGTTAACGTGTTTACTTTAAGGCAGAGCAAAGCAATTGAAGCACATTTCAAAAGTTTGAAGCATGCATATCTATTACAATTATTACGAAACGTAACAAATTAACAATCTCACTTCACAATGAATTTACAGGGCAATAATGTGTCGTCAATAGTGCGGCAGGTCAAGGTTGTTTTTCATTCTTTTAACAAGTTGGTAGCCTTTCGTTTTTTTTATTCATTGTAAGTGATTTTTTTACGGATACCATCGTTTATTACCACGTTGGCCAACCACTTTAAAGATAAGGAGACTTGATATGCTTTTTCTGGATAATTTTATACATTGTGTTGAGTGCAAAAGTAGAGAGGAAGTTTTTTTTTCCCACACTCCACACGCAGTAAAGAAGTGAAAAAAATAGCAACATAATAGTGAAATCTCGAAAACTCTTACTATGCTCTTCCTTGATCATTAAATACATTGTGTTGCGTGTGAAGGTGAAAAAGAAGCTTTCTTCTTCCACACTCCACACACAGTGATGAAGTGAAAAAAGTAATAGTAGTAGCATAATAGTGTATCCCTGAAGACCCTAACCTTGTTCCATTTCATTTTCTTTAGACAACATTTGTGATGGAGGTGATGGCACAGTTAACACAGACATCATTATACACCTACAAAAGATTATACACCTATGTGGGGTGTACGAAGTGTGGGGAGTGTCAAGTGTGTGGAGTACAGGAGGTTTTTGAATACCCTCAGCAATTCATCGAGGGAGATGAGTCCATTCCCATTGAAATCGAAGATTTTGAAATTACTCTCCATGTCATCGAGGCTACGTGCTTTTTCGACACTAAAGGATTCATCACGACAAAATCAAAGAAGTCCATGAAACCATCCTCGTCAGAATTAGTTGTGCTTATCATCAATCAGAACTCTTGATCGCTGGTAGGATGGCTCAAGGACATCATCAACATGCTCAACTCCAACCATGAGAGCTTACTATTTCCATTGTCGTCGAATTTCTAAAACACTGCTTGTTGCTCCCCTACGGTGGTCGAAAGGCTCAAGCCTATGATTCAACTCTTAGACTTATGCATCACTCAATTAGATTAATTATAATCATTAACTCTTAGATATATGCATATTTAAATTAGATTTATAGTGAAACTAATTGAGCCAAGAGGCTCATTCTACAGCCCAGTATGATGTGTAACTTTGCAATCTGTCATCAAAGTTGAAATTTTGCTCATGTTGGCTAAAATAAAAAACTAAAAAAAAACATTAAATAACTACACAAAACATTTAAATAATGTTGGCTCAAAAAAAATTGCACATTAAGAAATTGGATCCCTCTCGGCTCATATTAGATCCATATTTAAGATGGATCTATGATGGTTAATCCCCATATAAGATAGTACTCCAATGACTTTTATCAACTCCTTTAGATCCATCCATACATTAATAGATGTCCCACACACCAAAAACTTGTTAAACCTCACAAAAAAAGAATAGCAATATTATTAATAGATATGAAACCTCTCATTTACTATGTCCATCAGTCCCCACACCGGTATCAATTTTGTAGCCTTTGGAGGATCTCCAAATCTGTTGTCGCCTCAATGAATGAGTCAAATTGTCTCTCTTCCACGCGCTACTACTTTGATGGAGGATGACTTTGAAAGACGCGGTTGTAAGCATTGTGGATATGTAAAGCTTTAGATGTGGTATTGGAGATTGATTAATTGAATGAATGTAGCATTCTTTGTTTGCTCTTCATGTTCATGTGTTTTCGGTGATTTACATAATGGAAAGTTGTTTAGGAAATGTTTTCGTTAATTTATTTACTTGGTAAGCTTTAATCATGTTATGATGGTATATTATGCCTTGCATCATAATCATGTTCTAGTTAGAATTGTATGTTGCCCAGAATTTAATGTTTAATTATAATGTGCAGAGTGTGGAGTGTGGAGGTTCTTGTCAAAAATATTGTGGTTTGTAAAAGATGAGATGAGGGCGCTGATATCGGAAGCTGGGGAGGGATTGTTGTTGTTTTTGGCATTTAAACTCACATTCGTTGAGTCTCTCCTTCTAAGAACTATTGTCCATGTTGGGCCTCCCAGGTACCAAATTGCAACCATACATAATGAAAAATGCTATTTCCTTCCAATGCCTCCAAGAAAAGATAAGATATTGTATTTATGGATACTTAAACAAATGGAGAAGGGAATGGAGCAGTTAATACTTGGACAACCCAAATGTTGATGCAAAATGTCAAGCATGGGGACACGATGAACAAAAATTCCTAATGGGAATGTAACAACCCTGGGTTAAAAGTTCGTGTAATGAAGGATAATAAAGGAAAGAATAATAAGACCAAGGTCATGGGACACGTATTCCAAGATAAATGTTTGGTAAAGCACTATAGTAGGGACCACTTTTGGTTTCTTTACGGCTAACGAATTTGGCAAATGCATTCGCAAAGGAAAAGAGGCATTAATTGGCATTTTATTTATGAAATAAATGAGAATATGAGAAAAGGAAGGTGAAGAGATGTGGATTTGCATGGGAGGGAAGTTAGAAGGAAAATTAAGGAAAATGAAGAAAATAGAGACTTCAATGGTAAAAATTCTTCTAAGGTTCAGTTCACAACTTTTTTCAATTCAACCTTTCGTCAGTTTTGTTTTGGAATTAGAGAGAGAGAGAGAGAGAGAGAGAGAGAGAGAGAGAGCACCAAGAAGAGAAAGCAAGCAAAGGGAGGAAAAGGGTAAGCAAGGAAAAACAAGGAGAAGGTTGGATCAGCAGCTTCAGCAGGAGAATTTTGTAGGTAACAGGTTGCATTTGTGATTTCTTAGCTGAGCTGTGAACGCATGGTACATGCATTTGTTTATTTAGTTCATTTTTTGTCATTGGCATGGGTTTTGTCGGGTTTGACAATGGTTTAAACCTTGCCTTGCCATTTTCTGGATAGCCATGGTGTGATGAGATTCATTTCTTGGTTGAGCTTTGGATTGCAAAAATATTTTGGATCCGAGTGGGGTGGTTGTTGGGCCTCAAACCTACACTCATTTACCCATCCTCCCAACAGCCTTTTCCTACTCATTTCCTTCTTTTGTCATCATTTCCTTCATCAACTTGTTCAATTCATTGCATTATAGGACTTTTTAACATGATTTGCTAAT
>APFE030108487.1:0-30784 GCA_000404065.3 Pinus taeda
CAAGCTAAGAAGGATAATAAATTATCACCAAAGTATTATGGTACGTACAAGGTGTTGCAAAAGATTGGTACTATGGCATACAAATTAGAGCTTCCTGAAGCTTCTCGATTGCACCCAGTTTTCCATGTTTCATGTTTAAAGAAGGTTATATGCGATAAACTCCCAGTTCAAACAATATTGCCAAAACTTGACGAGGAAGGAAAAATTATATTGGAACCAGAAGCAGTCACAGAAACAAGAACTCGACAACTACGAAATCGATCAATTTCAGAGTATCTTATCAAGTGGAAGAACTTATTTGCTAAAGATTCCACATGGGAGGATGAGAATTTTATACAGAAGCATCCAGAACTACTCAAGCGTTGAGGACAACACTTTTTTGAAGGAGAGGGGCATGTTGGGTCCCTATAATACTAGTGATTACCCCAATACTATTGTAGTTGTACCCCTATTATCCAAATATTGTTATTAATGTGCCCCATAGGATCCCTCTATTGTTATTTTTGTGGCTTTATATTATTATTGTTAGGTCGGATGGGTTATATTGTGACTCCTTAGACTCCTATATATAGAAAGAGGTTTTATCATTTGAATCTCGAAGAATGTTTCATATATGTAATGTAAAGGAGGTTGCCCCCTCGAAGAGGCTGAATTCTAAGGCGTTGATCTATCTTTTCTTGAGCTGGTTTCATAACATGGAAGATCAAGATCTTATTCTGATGAAGAATGAAGGAAAATCAAGTCTCAGAGAGATAATCTAATGAATTTGATTAATGTTATTGATGAAGAACAAATGCAAGAGAATATTAATGCATATGATGGGGCAAGGATAACTCTTGAAGAAGGGTTACAGAGAGACAACAAATGTATTGAAGAAGAAGGACATCTATTGAAAGATTTTAAGAAAGAAAAAGACTATGCAAAAGATTTAGCAAAGGGAGAAAGGACATTTGATGAGTTGTCAATAACAAAGGAAAGTATGGAAAATTGTGTGAAATTTCCAAATTCTACTCCAATTGAAATTATTGAGTTATATAAAAAATTAGACTTTCAAGGAGGGAGTTGGAAAAGCAAAGGATGTATACTCAGGATAAATTGCTGAAAAAGGAAGACAAAGAAATTGTCATGAGTGACAATCATAAGGAAAAGAGAATGGTAATAAAAGTTCAACAAATTGACATTATAAAAGGAGGAGATCATTATTGTGAACTAGAGCAAGGATATATAATTGGAACAGATGATATGAAGGAGAGTTTAAATCAACATACTAATGTGTTGACAAAGGAATTGAAGGAAAACTCAGAGCATCATACTGAGGTGTTGCCAGAGAAAGAAAAGGTAATGAGGCCTTATATTTTTAATTCTAATAATTGTTTTATGATTACAAGATTTGATGAAAATGAGACAGACATGTTTCAAGTTGAAGAGTCAGATTTAGAACTGAAGAAGACTGGAAGTTGCTAGATCAAACATGCTGATGAGGAAAAAGAAAAGCATGAAGATACCATGCTTGAAGAAGTTAAACTGATTGTCATAATCAATCAAGGAAGTGAAGGACAATTACTGAGGGTTATCAAAGAAGAGGAAAGAAAATATATTGGAATCAATGAACAACATAGTGATGTATTTGAGGGGAATCAAGTACAAAGGAAATTGGAGGAAAATTTAATTTTTGAAAGTAAATTTACAGATATTGAACATAGGTTGTTTGGACATCAATAAGAGGGTAAGGATGAAAGGGTGGTAGTAAGGATCCAACAACTTCAAAGTGAAGACAACAAACAACAGTTTGAAGATGAGTGGACAGAGTACAACAACAAATGGAAAAGTAATTATCAGTCAAAACATAAATTGGACATAGAGATTGAAAGAATAATTAGATTGATGATGAAGGTGCCTCAGAAGAAAACAACAGTAAGAAGGCCAAGGAGCAACAGAAAGAGAAAGACAACAACATACTATGAAAGCATAGCTAGTGGGGCAAAGCAACATAAAGTGTGGAAACCTGGAGAACAACAACAAACAAAAACAACAACCAAAGACAAATTACAAAACAAAGTATGGGATCCAGGAAGACAATGGTTGGAAGCACATGATCAGGAGATCATGATTATTTTAACCTTGGGAGTCTGATGCAGGAGCATACAACCCAGCAATTTCATTATGTTCTAGTTAACTTAAGGGGTCTTGTGTTTACAAGGAAGTTGGATTCCTATGTATTTAATTATTAATGTTTTGAGTTATTAGAATAGGAATTAATTAGATATTGTGAGGATATTTGTAAATGCTCTCAAATGTAGTAGAACGTGAGTGATGATGAGTGATGACGAAAGAGTTCGAAATCAATTATACGTCTTAGACTAGAAAGTGGTGTCATGATTCATGGAACTAGAGAGAATTCTTAGGGATAAGTGGAGTTAAAAGTGGACTTAGAGGATATTCAGGATTTAGTTCAACAGATTAAGGATTTGAACCAGAATTGGTTAAACAAAATCTTTGTAAAAATGAAAGCCTAAAAGGCATAGTAGGAGGTAGAGAGTCAGTCACTCAGGAGTCAGAGAGTCAGTCATTTAGGCCTACGGGCAGGAAAGGAAAGGCCACTGATATTGAAATCAGGCCGAGGAAATTCTTGTGTAAATGGTTGTTTATTAATACATATAACTCGGTTATGAGTTTTTGTGATGTGTATTTGAATTATAAGTTGTGTGTGAACTTGAATAATTCTGCGTAACGTAGGTTGCAGGTGTGCAAAATCAAAGAAGAAATGCAGGGAGGAGTGGTATGGTTTTACACACAGTAGTATTGGAGGAACCCTTTGATGTTACAATGAAGGTGAAGGAAGCATAAAGGCGCGAGCTGAGATCGAGATCAGAACAAGTGAAGATCATGAGGCGAAGACAAATACACAAGAAAAAAGCTGAATGGGGGATTATAAAATAAGAACCAAAATAACGTAATTGTGCACAGGAACCGTTGGATAGACGACTAAGATTAAGTCGCGTGAAATAAATTGAAGAAGATGAATGGCAGAGATGAAGTGCTAATCCTTTATTAAACCAAGTTTCTTTAAGTTTCGTATTAAACACGTGGGCAGTTTCCAAAGACGGGAAGTGGTATCTCACGCGCCCTAAAGGTGGTAAGCGGTCTTTCAAAATTTAACGCGATTACCTTTAGCGGCTGACACGTAGCAAATGATGGAGAGAGAAAACCACTTTTCTCACGTGCTCTCGATTTTATATCGCTTGTGTAAGTATTTGTGCTAGATTGTGCGATAGCCATTGGATCAAGCATGATTGATCAACGGTGGAGATCAGCCAAGTTGGTTGGCAATCGGGTGACATGACAACCGTTGGATTGGGTGGAGCAGATCAATCGTGGAGATCATCCAAGATAGTTAATGATCGGGTGACGCGATAACCGTCAGATTGAAGAATGAGATCGACAACAGAGATTTAACGCACTAGGGAGAGCATCAAAATATGTGCAAAAGGTTGAAGAATGGCGGAAAGGTAAGGTTCAAGTGTGTTTATGAGATATTTCGATTATACGAGAATTATAATAGAAATAATCGAGATTAGTGTATTTCGGGTTAAGTTAAGAATTAACCAAAGTTTATGAAGAGTTGTGTAAGGTTCCACTTAAAGGTTTATGAAAGTCTAAACTTGGGATAGTTAGACAAAATATTTTTTCTTAAGGACTTAAACTTTGATAATGTGGGTTTTCATCAGATGTTATAATTCTGCTAGTTAAACCTTGATTTAAGAGAATTTTCTTTAGGTATGGAATTTTGAGAATTCCTAGGACACATATAGTGTGACATGCAATTTAATTTACATACTGTGGGTATATGCAGCTTAGATTGCATCATTGGGGTATATACAGCTTAGGTTGGCATCAGTTATACACAAAACCATTGCTGACGTGGAGATATTGACATTCATAGCCACAATGCCAACAAATTCAATGAATTTTTTTTGTTTCCATGGGATGTTATTTCGAATCATTTTTAATTCATCCTAGAGGAGGCAAGGCTTTAAGATTGCTTTGACTTTTAGAAACTTCTTGTATAAAATGATTATGCACATACCTTTGAACTCTATCTTTTTGTTTTATGTTGGCTTATGTTGGGAGGATATGTGAAGAGAGACCTTGACCCATAAAAGTCACCATGGCAAGCATACAAGACAAACACCAGCTTTTGGGCAAAAAAAAACTCTTGAGAGGCTCACACTTCTTCCTCGATTAAGATCTAACTAAAAAAAAAAACAAGAGGAGAGAAGGGATGAAGTGGAGAAAATTAGAACAACAAGAAATGAAGGGAAAAGGGCATGGTTGTACAATTGTAAAGCCGTTAGTGCAGTGTTTGGGCCTCCAAGCAAAACAAGACAGAAAGCTGGCAATAAAGAAAAAATAGAGAATTCAATAATAGGGACGAAAACAACAATAGCAACATGGACGAAAAGGGGTGAACACTCAAATTTGAGTCTTATGTAATGATAACATTAGAGTTAAATTGTTTTTGGATACCAACATTTGAAATTGGTTTTTGTTAATTGCACAATATTGGTTTATGCATCATTGCATTGGAAATCTAGTTAAGACTCAAGAGATTCAAGTAAATCATCAGAAATGAAAGACTAAATAGTACCCATCATTTTCAACTTTAGGTTAAAAAATCATCAGAGGCTCGAATCCCCAAGAAAAATCCTGCCAAATTGCATAGCAGTCAAATGCTACCCAGGTCTTCCTAAATATAGTTTGTTGGAATCGTAGAGGTTATCCTTGGAGGAGGGGACCTGGGTTAGGGCCTATTATAGAAGGTAGAGACCGAATTTTCTCACAAAAACTCATGAGCATGATGTTGCAAAACTCCTGTGTTTGACGGTTATTTGAAGTTTGGCAATTTGGAACAAGGTAGCAAAAAATGGCAAAGGGTATGGGGGAATACTAGTTTTAGTGAAAGAAAAAGAATGTCATCACATTCAGTTAATTAAAGAAGATGCAAATAAACAATATTTATGGTTGAAAATATCAGAGAGTGAGAATCACATAAGAATTGCAGCATGCTATTTTGCCCCTCAAGTCTCAAAAACTTACAAAAAAAATGGGCTTGACAACAAGGATCCGTATGCAGCTTTAGAACAAGATATTGTCGTGTACTATAAGCAGGGATAAGTTCTTTTAGTGGGAGATTTCAATCCTATAACATCAAATAATCAAGCTAGCATTCTTTTTTGCAAAAAGGATAACAATCATATTTGGCTCACTGAAGAGGAGAATCCCCAATGGGTGAGGTGTTCAGACGATGACAAAGTTAGCAATCATTTTGGAGAGGAGTTGCTTACATTATGTAGGGATTTCAATTTAATTATTTGCAATGGTATAGATAGATGGAAAAGGTCTGGGAACTTCACTTGCAACACATACAATGGGGCAAGTGTCGTTGGCTATGTAATGTGTTCATAAAGCTTGATAGAAAAGATAGATGAAGTTAGTATTGGAGAGCATATTTGGGACTTAAAATCAGACCCTAACCCAATTTATATAAGGTTATCATGGTTAGAATAAAAGAAACATGGGAGGAAAACCCAATGCTCTCAACAATCATTATCAAGGGGAAAAATTCTTCTAATATAAGAAAATTGTACTATCTTCGAGACAATGTTAGAGAGATTAATTCGGAAGGAGAAAATTGGTTTCAAAAGATCAAAAGTCATGAGTTAACAAATATAATTCAAAGTTCACTTGAGAAGTGAAAAAGAGAAAAAAATAGGAAATCAGAATCAAATCGTTTTCCTGTAAATGCTTGGTTTGATGAGGAATGAAAAATGGCAAGGAGAACCTTGAAAAATGCAGGAAATGAGAAGATGAATGTAAAGTTATATAAGCAGATACTAAAAAGGAAAAAAGATGAGTTCATGCAAACAAGGAGAGAAGAGTTAATATATTTAAGTAAGAATAATCCAAATATTTTCTAGTAGGAACTGCAACCAAGGAAGAAGCAAATTGAAAATAATATTACAACCAATCAATGGTTTGAATATGCAAGGCAATTCTATGCGAAAGAATCTGAGGCGGAGCCCCCCCAAGATCAACATAAATTCAAAGCTCTCACATTACAAGGGGTGGAGAATGGAATTAAGAAGCTGAAACAGGAAATGTAAAGGACTTGGTTGAACTTCAAATAGAGTATCTAAAATCGGGAATGAACGCCCTTGCACTGCACATCATGGAAATATTCACCAACATCATTTAGTAAGGATTTCCAAGAGACTAGACAACTAGCCTAGCAATACCCCTTTTTAAAAGTGGAGACACTAATAATCCATCCAACTATAGAACAATAATGATCAATCCTTTGTTTGCAAATATTTTCAGCAACATGGTAGAAGACATAATTAGTAAGTGGGCAGAAGTAAAAGAAAATAGGCAAAAGGAAAAGCAGGTTTTAGGTCGAAACATTCTATAGTGGATCATGGTATCACATTGAGACACATTGTTGAAAAGTTTTGGTAGGACAAAGAAGAAGTATTTTGCTGTAGTTTTGACTTCAAAAAAGCATTTGACACAGTCCCTAGGGATAAGTTGTGGCATAGAATGGAAGAACTTGAAATTCCTGTGCATTATAGAGTTGTTGTCCATAGACTTTATGAAGAAGTGAAAGTCAAAATTAGAACCTCAGCGGGTATTTCAAAAAGCTTTAGAAGTGACATTGGAGTCAAGCAAGGTTTCCCTCTATCCCGTACTCTTTTTGGTCGATATATTGATAAATTAGAAGAGTGGCTAAATATGTAAGGTGGAGATGGTGTTCAGTTGGGGGAGTTTGTGATAAAGCTTCTTTTATATGTTGATGATATTGTATTGATTTCTAAATCGACCCATGGATTGCAAAAGCACTTATATGCCCTTGAACATTTTTTGTAGAGTAGTGGGGATGCAAGTCAATACTAGCAAGACCAAAATAATGATTTTCTCTAATAAAAGGAAGTAGAGCCAACATACTTTCTTCTTTTAAGACAACATTCTTGAAGAAGTAAATGAGTACAAGTACCCTGGGATTGATTTCAACAACAAACTCAATTGGGAGGATTGTAGAAATAAGAGAATTTTATGAGGGTGGAAATCATTATATGCTCTTCAAAACAGACGTAGAGAGGCAGAGTTATGGGATTGGAAAATGATTAAAGTACTTTCTGGACTCCTAGTTTGTTTACTGATGCTATATGGGAGTGAATTGTGGGCTAGCAACACTCCCATCTCCAAATGGAAACCAATTGAGAAAATCTAAAAACTCTTGATCATGAGCAAGTTCAAAATAAAAAGTTCAGTACCTTATGAGATAATGTTGAGTGAAACAGTGGCAACTCCCATTGAAGCAATTGCTATGGTGCAACTCATAAGATATCTAAAAATAATTGAGCAAATGAGAGTAGGTAGATGGCCTAATGTTATCTTCAATGAAGACATGAGTAAAATAAAGAAAACATGGATGAAACAAAACTACACATCAACTTCGGTGTGAAACAAGATGGTGGAAAAGGCCTAAAGAAGCATGGGAAGAACGGGGGTGTACATTTTGCATGTCTGGCCTGTGGAATCAGAAAAACATTTCATTTTGGAATTTGATGCATTCAAAGATATCAGAGAAAGTTATGAGAACATGTTAGCCTCAGTTTCTTGGCATTGTCATTTTAGTGAGGGCATTGTTGGAAGGTTGGGCCAGCTCATCATCAGTTTGAATTGGAAAAGGATTGAATTGCAAAAGGAAACAAACTTGGAACTAATGGTCTCATAGACTACTTTTAGTCTCGTAGACCTTAAATTATCATTTCATTTCATTTCATTTTCCATATTAAAATAAAAAATGATTATGAGGTATGAACAAAATGTTTTATTATTTTTAAAAGTTCTTCTTTGTTTTTTCGTCTCGCATTAGAATGTTTCACACATTTGCTAATGTCAAAGACCATAAACAAAAAAAAAATACTTTATCGAACTCTCGTCTATAGCATGTATAACCAAATTAAACACATTTTAAACATATACATGGGTTCTTGATTTGTAAACGATTTTTTCATATTTTAGATACACGGTTAAATTTATTTTTCATATATTCATTTCTTTAAACACGAGAGGGTCACTGTACAGTCCTTTATTATGGATATTACATTGCTTTTAAATTTAAAACAATGACACTTGTCCTGCCACGAGGAACTCTTACTTACTACTTACACTGCTGTCATGTCGAGTTGCTCCCGTTCGTCCTTCTCGCCTTAATGCCTGACGCTGCATTGAACTGGGCGACTGAGCTCATCTGCAATTTGTTTTTATGGTGGTACTGCACAATTTCCATTTCGGTATTTTCACCTAGATCTACGGTTTCTATTCGAGCCCGAAATCCAATAGTGGAGCTGAGCCCTCCAAACCATTTGCTTCCAAGTCAAGAGTTTCTAAACCTCATTTCTGGGGTAAGTATATTGGGTGTGAGAGCTCGTCTCCTCCTCTATTCCTGTATCTGAACGCGTTGTCTGGTGTCCTATGGCACACTGAACACTAGTATAAGTTTTCTTCTAACTCTTACAAGTCCTTGGCAAGATTCTGAGTTTAAATAGTTACATTGCATGTCAGAAAACTACGCTCTAATGTTTTTACTGTTTGGACTAACAGGTCTGCCCTCCAAGTCCGCCATCAATTCCAACAATAGTTTCCTCAGGCTGCTTAACTAGGTAATGTCCTATCATTGCTCCTATTCCTTTGATGTGAGCGATACACATTTGGTTATATGGCTGAGTGAATGCTCATGTCGGGCCTGCGTTTATTGTACCAGGTTCAAGAGGCATGAGTGGTGGCGGCCGAATGTGGCACACTCCAAGTTCTAACTTGCGGCGGTTTCCAGGTAATACTTCCCTAAGGCTCATGCTCATAGATTGGAATTTATTGCTCTGATTTCACTTTTAAAGTCTTTAGAAAAGCGTCGAGGAACATGCCTATGGATTTGATTTTTCTTTCTTAGCTTCCTCGGCTCATGCCTGTAATTTTAATTTGCTAGCCTCCTCGACCCTTTGGTCTAGAATTTATAAGGGTTTTTAATGGTCTCTGGCTGTCAAATAATAAACTTGTTATGAGGGTTTTGCTTGGTATGGTTTTTAAGGAGGCTTCATGCCCTACCACTCTAGACTCAGTCCGACAGTTGATTATAAATCATTCAACGTTAATGCAATTATC
This sequence comes from Pinus taeda, assembly GCA_000404065.3. Classification (NCBI taxonomy): domain Eukaryota; kingdom Viridiplantae; phylum Streptophyta; class Pinopsida; order Pinales; family Pinaceae; genus Pinus; species Pinus taeda. The sequence continues at coordinate 9,226 of APFE030108487.1, forward strand.
TTGCAGTTTTGATACTCTGATTTGCTTAGATCTATTCTTATGGTTAGAGGAGATATGACCTCCTCTGCACAGGTTTTTTTTCCATGAATGTATAACTATTTGGAGTTCTATCGTGCATAACTTTAAAGCCTCGCCCGAGACTATAATGTATACATTAATTAAGTTGAAAATGCGAGTCTTGTTCTACAGGCTTCGACATTTCTCCTACTTTATATGGATTATAAAAAATCTTGCCTTTCATGCTTGTTTGAATATTGTGAAATTAATGTTGTTTAAAGAATCAACGTTTTCGGTTGTATGGGTAGTTTTATGACTGTAAATCTTTCTTTCTGAATTGCAAAAAAAAATCTTGTTTAGCTCTTTACAGTTATAGATTTAATTAACTATAGATTCAGCTACGTGAAATAATGGTGTAATGGTCAGGTTTGTTTTTTATTCATTTTGAACTCTTGATACTACAAAATAAGGAATTATTGTCTTATCATAAAATTCTGTTTTCGCAAGATTTGGTTACTTCTATTCTTGTACATTACATAACACACTATTTTCTACCCGGTTCTTTAAGATTGTTCTCGTCGGTCTAAATTACGAGAAGTCTGATAAATAAGCATATTGTTTATGTAATGAATCTGATAAAAGAAATAAAACTTAATTGTCAGATATTGATATCTACATTAATTCATATATCAAATTATCTAACGCTTTTAAAAAATCTATCTAACACAGAATAATTTTTATCTACTTATCTGGACTGTCTTTCTCCAGATTATTCCATACCGTAATTTACTTCTGGTTTTTGCTCTCCCACCCAACCTTGAGACTATTAATCCAATAGTCTCCCCCCGAGCTGTTTCCTGTAAAACCCAGGAACTTCTGCTACGAGGACTTTCAATCCTCAGTGCCATCTAGTCCTAACCAGACTTACCTATTTCATACTGCCTGACCCTTCAACACAGTTCCTCCTCCCTCCAGATCTCAGGTTCCCTTAACCCTCTTGATCCTTGGAATAAATCTTTTTAGAAATCAGTTTCTACAGGTAACTGTTCCTCAATTGATTCTTGAGTAAAAAAAATATATTTACCAACAACTGTATGTTTTTATTATAGTATAACAACTGTATGTTTTTATTACAGTATGCCAAAAATATTAAAAATAGTAAATTTTCTAAATAAAATCAAATAATATGTTTGTTTTGTAGTAAAAATATAATATTAACAAGATTTGGGGATATCACATCTTCCCCCCCTAAGATGTAACATCGTCCTAATGTTATCCTTATAAAACAATCTCGGAAAGGTTTCCTTCATAACCTGCTCGTCTTCCGAGGTGGCCTCATTAGGGCCAAAGTGCTGCCATTGCACCTTAACCTGGGTGATAGATTGTTTCCGCAGCGTTACTTCTCTCCGATCGAGTATACCCTGAGGTTCGACCAGGGACTCGCCTTCCGGTTCGACCTACACATATCAGCGACAATACCAGTTATTATTTAATTTTGTTTTTAATAAACTCATAATAAGAGAAATTTCCAAAAAAATCTTACCTGAATGTCTTGCTAATTGATAACGTGTTTAGGGTCATAAATGTATTTCTTAAGTAAAGAAACATGAAAGACATTGTGCACACGAATATGTTTGGGTAAGTCCAGCTGATAAGCTACTGGTCCGATTCGAGCTAAAATTTGGAAGGACCCACAAAATTGGGGTGCTAATTTAGCACATCCAGTCCATTGCAAGGTGCTCTTCTTTGCTTGAACTCTGATATAAACATGGTCTCCCACTTGGAATTCCCAGAAACTTCGCTTCTAATCAACAAAATTCTTTTCTCGATCTTGAGCGGCTTTCAGATTAGATCTGACCTCTTTCACCATTCTCTCCATTTCCTCCAACATATTAGGTCCTAGCATCAACTTGTCTTCCGGTCCGCTCCAACTTAGGGGTGTCCTACAGTTTCAACCATACAACACTTCAAAAGGGTTCATCTTTAATGATGTATGGTACCCGTTGTTATAGGCAAATTCTACCAAGTGCAAGTAGTCCTCCCATTTTGATGGTTGTTGCATTACATAAGTTCGTAACATATCTTCAACTACCTGGTTCACCCGCTCTGTTTGTCCATCTATTTGAGGGTGGTAGGCGGTGCTAATGTGTAGCTAAGTTACCAGTCGTTCAAAAAGAGCCTTCCAAAACGCAAATGTAAATTTCACATCACGGTCATAGATAATCATCTTAGGGATCCCATGCAATTTAAAAATATTTTGCATAAAAATATTAACAATCTGCACTGCTTTATAAGTCGACTAAACTGGTATGAAATGGGCATATTTGCTCAGTTTGTCTACCACCACCATAATGGAGTCGTTTTTCTTCCTGGTCCTTGGTAATCCAGTAATGAAATTGTTGGGATATGGTTTCCCATTTCAATTCCAGAATCGACAGAGGGTGAAGTAATCATGTTGGGTGTTGGTGCTCAACTTTTATTTGCTGACATTCCAAGCATCTAGATAAGTATTACACTACTTCCTTCTTCATACCAAGCCAGAAAAATTCTTTTCTTAAAGCAGAAATCATTTTCTGGTATCCTGGGTGGACTGCATAAGGGCTCTTCTGAAATTCATCCAAGATTAAATCCTTAAGCTATTTTTGTTTAGGTACATATAGCCTTTTCTTATACACCAACAATTCATCAGAATTTACCTCATAACTTGCTTGTTGTTCATGGTTGTTCGGGGTCCTTGATTGCTGCCATATTTGCTTGTATGCTACATCTTGCACTGCACATTCATGGATTTGCTCATGAAAGGTTCTTTGAGATTCACTGTAAGAAATTTCATATAAACAATGTACTTTGCGGCTCAAAGCGTCCGCAGCCCGATTTTCTTTACCCTTTAAATGTTTTATTTCAAAATCGAATTCACTTAGGAAATTTTCCCATTGAGCTTGTCTTGCATTTAAAGTGGGCTACCTGAAATAGTTTTTTAGGCTATGATGGTCAGTCATTAGTAGGAATTTCTTACCCATTAGATAATGTCACCGCATTTTTAAGGCGTGAATCGCTACTGTCAGTTTCAAATAATATGCCGAATATTTTTGTTCATATTCTTTAAGATTTCTTGATTCATAAGCCACCACCCTACCCTCTTGCATTAGTAAGCCGCCAACACCCTCCTTGCTAGCATCCGTACAAACTACATATTCTTTATTGGGATCAGCAATGTTCAAAATGGGTGCGGTGGTCTATAAATGTTTGAGCTGATCAAAACTTTGCTGACAATTGGGGGTCCATCTAAAAGTTTTCCCTTTTTTCTGAAGAGAGGTAATAGGATATGCTACTCTAGAGAAACCTTCCACAAAACATCTATAATATCTGGCTAGACCCATAAAGGACCTTATGTCAGTTACATCCTTTGGTACTGGCCATTCCATGATGGTTCTTATTTTCTTTGGGTCTATCACGATTCCATCCTTGGTGATGATGTGTCCCAGGTATTGGATTTGCTCCATAAAGAAGTCACACTTGCTATATTTGGCATACAGTTGCTGTTCTCTTAGAGTTTTACAAACAACACGAAGGTGCTCCTTATGTTCTTCTATACTCGTAGAGTATATCAATATGTCATCTATAAAGATTAATACAAACTTGTCTAAGTATTGATGAAAAATATTGTTCATGAGACACATGAATGTCGCTGGGGCGTTAGTCAATCCAAAAGGAAAAACTACGAACTCGTAATGTCCATAACAAGTCCTAAAAGTTGTCTTTGCTATATCCCCCTCTTTTATTCAGATCTAATAATACCTAGAACGGAGGTCGATTTTTGAGAAAACAATTTCTCCCTTGACTTGGTCAAACAGCTCATCAATACGGGGCAGTGGGTACTTATTCTTAATCATAAGCTTGTTTAACTGACGGTAATCCATGCACATACGCAAGGTTCCATCCTTTTTCTTCACAAAGGGAACTGGCTCCCCAAGGGGATACACTCGGTCGAATATATATTTTATCTAACAGCTCTTGTAACTGCATTTTTAATTCCGCCAGCTCTGGAATGCTTATGCGGTATGGGGCTCGGGAGATGGGAGAAGCTCCCGGAATCAACTCAATGTTAAAGTCAATGTCTCTTTTCGGGGGCAGACCCAGGATTTCCTCGGGAAATACATTTGGGAAATTTTGTGCCACTAGTATGTTTTCAAAGGAGTCAGACTTATCCTTGGAATCAGTGATTCACTTGTATTTCATAAATCATGCATCCCTTCTTGATGCATTTTTGCTAACTCGGAAGCTATTATAGGTCTTATCTACATGGGTTTTTGAATACCTTGCATTTATTTTCTTTCTCCTTTCTCATCCTGATAATTGATGGTTTTAGTTTTACAGTTAATAAGTGACCAATGCTTTTCCAACCAGTCCATGCCTATAAGAATATCATAGAAACCTAATGGTAATATGTTTAAATCTGCTATAATAGATTGATTAGCTATCATTAAAGAGAAATTATCTATTTTAGCCAAGACTCTTCCTTTGGCCCATGTGGCTAGTTGTACTAACCAGGAGTGTTTAAATTTAACAGTTTGTAATTTACATTGTTCCACAATCTTGGGGCTGATATAACTTAAAGTAGCCCCAGGATCAATTAAAATGGAAATAGAGCGGTCAAATATTTTACCTTCAAATTCAACTATGGTTGGCTGAAATTTGGCTTGATGGTCTTCAAGAGCAACATTAATCTTAGGAAGGCTTCTTGCTATCTCCCCCATTGTAGATGCTTCTTTTATCTGTGAAATTTGATCGGCTCCCCTACATTATGGGCAGTTTTTAACGTAATGAGGGCCTCCGCATCCCCAACATTGTACTGATGGTCTATTGGCTGTCTCAGCTTAAATTCTACCAGCTTGTTCATTCATTCTTGTTTCACCAGACACTTTAAATCGAGGCTGACTCTTATTTGCATTTATGTTGGCCTGTCCTTTAAATACCCCTTTGTTGCCTGGACCCTTATTTCCCTTGTAATTGGACACAAATTTACCCTCCTTTTTAATAGTCCACATTTTGCACGGGTCCCCCTTTAGCTTGTTTGGTTGGTAACAAATGCGAGCTTTACGAATGACGTCATCCATGGTTTTCAGATTGTCAAACTCCAACTTTTCTTTCATGAATAGTGGAAGACTACTGATAAACGTTGCACCTTTGCTTTTTCCTCGTGTATGTAAGGAAGATACTGAAGTAATGATGTGAATTTGGTTATAAATTCATCCATGGTCATTTGGCTTAATTGGAGATTGTGGAACTCCTTTGCCTTCTCGTCGTAAAACCTCTCTATTAGATATTTTTCCTTAAAATATCTCTGTAACTTTTCCCAGGTGATACTTTGTTCGCTAACTCCACATACTATCTTTACTTCCTCCCACCACATTGTATCCTTCCCCTGTAACTAGAAAATGGCCAAGCAGGCCTTCAGATTATGATCGTATTCATATAACTGGAAGTATTTATTCATGTTGATGAGCCATGCTTCTACGCTTCTTCTTGTTCCCCATTGAAGAGAGGAGGCTTAATTTTCCAGAACTCCCCTTGAAGTTCCACTTTCTGTCCTTTCAGTGTATTGTGGTTGGACACATTATCTGATTCTTCTTCGTGATTCCCTTCTCCCCCCTTTGTTTCCACATTTTCAATCCAAAATTGTTGTTCCCCTGTCATATTCCCATGTTCTGGGCTGGGAACTAGTGGTCAGTGGTTCTGCCTATCTGATAAGATCTTCATGATTTTCTCTTGTTCTTGCATCAATCTCTCATTGTCTGCTCACAATCGGGCCATTTCATATTTTAATTCTTGTACTGTTACTATAATAGCTGGATTGGTATTTCTCGGTTCATCGCCTAGCTACACCCACACTTCAGGATTGCCCTCTTGAAATGTTGCGAGTCTGGTTCCTATCACAGACCTATGAGGTAGACTTCCAATTCTCCTCATACTTTTAGCTTCACTGCTTTCCTACGTGCATATTACAGAGTATTTTTATTATTGAATTTCCAGAGGTCTTAGTTTAGCAACCTGAGTCGCTCTAATACCATATGTCACACATCTGCTAATGTCAAATACCATAAAAAAATAAATTACTTTATCGAACTCTTGTTTATAGCATTTTTAACCAAATTAAACACATTTTAAACATATACATGGGTTCTTGATTTGTATATGATTTATTCAAAGTTTAGATACAGGGTTAAATATATTTTTCATATGTTCATTTCTTTAAACCTGAGAGGGTCACTGTATAGTCCTTTATTATGGATATTACATTGCTTTTAAATTTAAAACAACGACACTTGTCCTGCCACGAGGAACTCTTTCTTACTACTTACATTGTTGTCACGTTGAGCTGCAACTAGCCGTCCTTCTCGCCTTAATGCCTGGGGCCGCATTTAACTCGGCGATTGAGCTCATCCGCAATTTGTTTTTATGGCGATACTGCAACATTTCCCTTTCAGGATTTTCACCTAGATCTACGGTTTCTATTCGAGCCCGAAAGCCAACGGTGGAGTTGAGCCCTGCAAACCATTTGCTTCTGGGTCAAGGGTTTCTGAACCTCATTCTCCGTTGAAGGCTGGGGTAAGTGTATTAGGTGTGAGAGCTCGTCTCCTCCTCTATTCCTATATTCAAACAGGTTGTCTAGTGTCCTATGGCGCACTGAACACTAATACAGGTTTTCTTCTAACTCTTACAAGTCCTTGGCTCGATTTTGAGTTTAAATTGTTACATTACATGCTGGAAAACTACACTCTAATGTTTTTACTGTTTGGACTAATAGGTCTACCCTTCGGGTCCGCCGTCAATTCCAGTAACAGCTTCCTTAGGCCAGCTTAACTAGGTAATGTCCTATCATTGCTCCTATTCCTTTGATGTGAGCGATACACATTTGGTTATATGGTTGAGTGAATGCTCATGTCGGGCCTGCATTAATTGTGCCAGGTTCAGGAGGCATGGGTGGTAGCGACCGAATGGGGCACACTCCAGGTTCTAACTTGTGGTGGTCTTCAGGTAATACTACCCTAATGTTCATGCTCGTAGAATGGAAGTTATCGCTCTGATATCACTTTTAAACTCTTTAGAAAACTGTCGAGGAACATGCCTATGGATTCGATTTTTCTTTCTTAGCCCTCTCGGCTCATGCGTATAATTTTAATTTGCTGGCTTCCTCGACCCTTTGGTCTAGAATTTATAGGGGTTGTTAATGGCCTCTGGCCGTCAAATAATAAACTTGCTATGAGGGTTTTTCTCGGTAGGGGTCTTAAGGAGGTTTTGAGCCCTACCACTTTAGACTCAGTCCAACAATTGATTATAAATCATTCAGTGTTAATGCAATTATCTTGCAGTTTTGATACTCTGATTTGCTTAGGTATATTCTTATGGTTAGAGGAGATATGACCTCCTCTGTACAGGTTTTTTTTCATTAATGTATAACTATTTGGAGTTCTATTGTGCATAACTTTAAAGCCTCCCCTGAGACTATATACATTAATTAAGTTGAAAATGGGAGTCTTGTTCTACAGGGTTCAACATTTCTCCTACTTTTTATGGATTACAAAAAATCTTGCCTTTTGTGCTTGTTTGAATATTGTGAAATTAATGTTGTTTAAAGAATCAACATTTTCAGTTTTATGATTATAAATCTTTCTTTCTGAATTGCAAAACAAATTCTTGTTTAGCTCTTTACAGTTATACATTTAATTAACTATAGATTCAACGAGGTGAAATAATGTTGTAATTGTCAGGTTTTTTTATTTATTTATTTCGAGTTACTCTTGATACTACAAAAGAAGGAATTATTGTCCTATCATAAAATTTTGTTTTCGCAAGATTTGGTTACTTCTATTCTTGTACATTATATAAATCACTGTTTGCTACCCGGTTCTTTAAGATTGCTTTCGTCAGTCTAAATTACGAGAAGTTTGATAAATAAGCATATTGTTTATGGGCAAGGGCTAACCAGCCTGCCATAGGGCATTAAATGCCCTGGTACATGCCCTTTCTATAACAAAATAACACACAACTTTTATTTTTAATTTATGTAGTCACCAAAGGCTGTGTGTTATTTTGTTATAAAGAGGGCATGTACCAGGGCATTTAATGCCCTATGGCAGGCTAGTTAGCCCTTGCCTTGTTTATGTACTGAATTGGATAAAAGAAATAAAATTTAATTGTCAGATATTGATATCTACATTAATTCATATACAAACCGAATTATCTAACGCTTTTAAAAAATCTATCTAGCACAAAATAATTTTTATCTACTTATTTGGATTGTCTTTCTCCAGATTATTCCATACCAGAATTAACTTCAGGTTTTTGTTGTTCCACCCAACCTTGAGACTATTAATCCAAGAGTCTCCCCCCGAGCTATTCCCTGTAAAACTTAGGAACTTCTACTATGAGGAATTTCAATCCTCACTGCCATTTAGTCCTAAACAGACTTAGCCATTTCATAGTGCCTGACCCTTCAGCGCAGTTCCTCCTCCCTCCGGATCTTAGGTTCCCCTAACCCTCTTGATCTTTGGAATAAATCTTTTTAGAAATCAGTTTCTACAGGGAATTGTTCCTCAACTGATTCTTGAGTAATAAAAAAGATATTTACCAATAACTGTATGTTTTTATTACAATATAACAAAATTATTCAAAATAGTAACTTTTCTAAATAAAATCAAATACTCTGTTTGTGCTACAATAGAAATAAAATATTAATAAAATTTGGGGATATCACACCTGGCATGATTTTAAGTAATTTTATTTTTTTGATTTATAAATAATGTTTAAGATAAAAATAATATATATAATAATGTAAAATGTAGATTACTATATATTAAAATGTGTACCATCCTCCCAAACTTGACAATAACTTCACGAAAGAGCATGTTCTGTCATACTCATTCCAGGGAGATGGACAATATTGGGCACTTGTGCATCATTGTGTTTATCTAATATATCATACGAATTGCAGGTTACTTGTACATTGAATAAGATTGAGATTTAAAAGGTATTTAATGGATGGTTTAACGCAGAGGGACTCAATTCAAGGGTCAACGTCAAAACACTAACAACTTTGGCTACCAAATTTGCAGAGACTTGCGTAGGTAGGCACCAGGCCATATTTATCATAGAAACCTGTATTTGATGGCTTATTTTTTTGTTAACAAATGTTTATAATTATGAAATGCTTTCCATTATATAGAAATATTAATGATGATGACTTGATCACCCCAATTTATGTGAAACATGATGTATGTGGTATTCGATTGTAATTTATTTTAATAACATTTTAATAGCTAATTAAAAATTATGTTATGAGGGTTATGGTTATACCCAGATGCATATGGTGTACTTCTTAATATAACTCTATGATGTGGCCAGCCCACGTGGTCCCACGCCAGCACAATCCTTCGCGGTCCTTCGCTGATATTCGGATATTGAATATGGTTTGATTGCAATTGATGCGGTAGGTGATTGTTAATCAACCCACGGTACTTACCTGTCCTTGCTGCGACACCTGTCCTCCTCGAAGCTGCCAAACCCTAATTCTCACTTATTCCCTTTTCACTTTGTCAATTCGCGCTCATTTGGTCATTTTCACCTCGTCGTTTTACTGATCTGTGGTTTTGCTCTGATGCTCGACTCCGCCTCTGGTTGTTCTACGCCTGTGGTGATACACTGTTGAATTTCTGAAGGGTTAATGGATAAACAATGTGGTTTTTCACTGTCTTTTCGTCCGTGTATTCGGTTCAGGCTTTACTGGTGAGTTATGGTTCTTTTACTTAGCATTCGGCTTGTTTTTCGTGTCTACGCTCAGTCGACTGGTTCTACTTCTGTATTTATTGTTTGTCTCGGTCAATGGCGCTATAATTTTGTGGTGAATGCTGGTGTTGAGGGTTTCTGGTTTGCCCAGTTGACAATGTGCAGTTCGTTGGTCTGCAACCTGGTATTTCTCCGGCGCTCGGCTCTGTGCTCAGGTAATTCACTTGTTCCCTGCTATAGTTCCTTGTTTGCTATTCGAGCTGTGTCTAACAATACTCGGTCCCTCCATGGTCAGGGTTTCACTTCGTTTCGGTGAGTTGTGGACTCGGTTCACTTTCAGGTATGGCTTTCCCCTTTAGCCATACATGGCTTTGCTTCTTGCTAATTCGTTTTTAGCTTTACAGCTTCGTTTCTGGTTCGAGGGTTTTTATTTTGGTAACAAACCCTAACTTAACTCCTTTGTAATGGTTGCAGGTGACCGGTTCCATGGCTCTCGCAAAGATTTTGGTCCATATTTCTCCCGGGTAGCTCAGTTCTTATCTTGGTTGATTTCGTGGCTCTTCGTTTTGGCTGTGTCTGCTTGTGTCTATATGATTAATAGCTGTAGCGTTTAATGTTTGGGCTGTTCCAACCCGTAGCCGTGGTGTGGAGGGTTGCTGTAGGTTCTGTTAGTTGATGGTTCGGTTCATCGAACCCTCGTCGTACAGTTCATTCATGTAATTTTAAATTCGACAAGCCTGCAATGTATTATACAGTGACATGTAATCTATGATTAAGTTAGATGATGTTGCTTACCCGGTTTCGACTGTGGGTCGTTGTGTTCTTCGACACTGTTCGCTTCTTTCCGCCTGTTGCTCACTCTCGATCTTGGCTTATCTTTAGACTTGTGGTATTTGGAATGTCGATCACTGTATTTGCCTGCAACGATATTGGATATGCAATAATATATATGTGAACTTTTTGTGAGTCTCTGTCACTGTGTTTGCCTGCAACGAATTAATTGTACAGAAATCTATATAGAAATTTCTAATACAGAGGACTTATGTATTCCATTCGTATGTCTATTTGTGCACAGAATTTTAGATGAAGGAAATTTGATATATATTTCTCTAATTCTCTTTTCAAATTGCTTAGCTGCTGAACCCCCCTGGGTCATGTCGTCTGTCCTTTTATACAATAGTTACAGGCAGTTAGATAACTGCAGATAGTTATTCTTTACAGTTTGTCAGATAGTTATTCCAATACAGTTTGCCTGGCAGTTAATATAAACTTACTTTACCTGTCTATTCGTTTGTTTACTTTGTCTCCTTGGTCCCACAAGGGTTTGTTGTTTACATTGCTTATTGGTATTAATCTAATTCTAACAACTATAATTAAGACCTGTTGCTATAGTAAAGTAAAATAAATAAAAATTAACTAACATAATCTAATGTTGTAGTTGACTTTGGAAGAAATTAAATAAAAAAACGTAAGAACTCTGACAGACTTGCTGTCCTTTTGTCGAACTGTTCATCTTTCCCAATCTTCTTCAGAAACTTTGTCCGCCCTTTCTCGGTCTTCACCCTGTCGACCAGATGCTCCTGCATCAGGCTGCCGGGGTAAAAAAGAGATCTCATGGCTCCGTTCCATGAGTTCCTCCACCGAGTAGCCCACCTTCCGAATCTGTGTCTCGTCGAGCCAGGAACTGTCCTCCTTTGGACGGTCCTTCCACTTGACGAGATAACGCAGATACTCCTTCCTGCGCGTCTTCTTGGCTACCTGTGTGCTGATGATTCCTTCGATTTCATGGGTCTTGACCGACGGTCACTGTTTCTTCCAAAGACTGCTCTCGAACTGGGTGTCCTGTTGTGGTTGTACCATTCTTTCGTCTTCTACCTGGGCATGATATGGGAACAGGTCTGCCACGTTGAATATGGGTGATATACCTATATCAGGTGGCAGCTGAATTTCATATGCATTCGCTGAAAACTTGCGAAGAATTTTGCATGGGCCGATTTTCTTAAACTTCAGTTTGTTATATGTACCCTTAGGAAACCGTTCCCGACGCAAATGCGCAAGGACTTCGTCTCCAATCTCAAAATGTACCTCACACCATTTTATGTCTGCATGCTGCTTATATTTCTGCGTGTTGTCCTGTAATCTCAATTTAACTTTCTCGTGCAGTTCGCTCATTGCTTCGGCAAAATCTTCCCCGTCTGCACTCCTCCTTTCTAGCTGTCTTAAATCGCGTAATTCATGTACTCCCCGCAGATGCATACCATATAAGATTTGGAATGGGCTAAGACCTGTGCTCCGATTAGGCGAATCGTTATAAGCGAATTCTGCCTGGGCAAGAGCTTGATCCCACAATCGCGAGTTTTCCCCTGTCAAGCTTCGCAACAAGTTGCCCAAACTCCTGTTCACCACCTCTGTCTGTCCATCAGTCTGCGGGTGATACGCAGAACTGAAATTTAACTGTGTGCCCAGCTTTTTCCACAGGGTGCGCCAAAAATGCCTTGTAAATTTTACATCCCTGTCTGAAACTATAGTTTTTAGTAAGCCATGTAATCGAACTACTTCTGTGAAGAAGAGATGTGCCACGTTTGTGGCGTCGCTAGTCTTCCGGCACGGAATGAAATGAGCCATTTTTGAAAATATATCCACCACCACCATCACTGAATCATATCCCCGCTGCGTTCTAGGCAATCCTAGGACAAAGTCAATGCTGACTGAATCCCACGGCCTGCTTGGAACTGGTAGGGGCGTATATAACCCAGTATTCTGGCTGTGCCCTTTCGCCAGTTGGCAGATTTTACACCTGGTTACATACCTCTGTACGTCCCGACTTATTTTCGGCCAGTAATAAAAATGTCCTAGCTGTTCCAATGTTTTATCAATGCCAAAATGTCCTGCTAAACCTCCACTATGTTTCTCTTTTACTAGATTTTCCCCCATCGAACAATCCGGAATACATAGCTGTCCACCTCGAAATAACAATCCTTCCTGTAAATTAAAATCTAGCCATGGGCTTGTATTCCTTAAGACAGGATTTTGGCATGCCTCAAAGGCTTCCTTGAAATCTGCGTCCATCTGGTACAAATCCTTCAAATACTCAAATCCCATCACCTGTATGCCGCTTTCCTGTAAGAGCAAGGCTCTTCTGCTTAAAGCATTCGCCACTTTGTTGGCTTGCCCACTTATGTGCTTCAACACGAAAGTAAAACTTTGCAGGTACTCCACCCACTTGGCGTGCTTATGGTTCAATTTGTGCTGTTGTGTTATGTAATGTAACGCAGAATTACCAGAGAACAAAACGAACTCATTACCTAGTAAGTAGTGCCTCCAATGCTTCAAGGCTTGAACCACTGCATAGAATTCTTTGTCGTATGACGAATACTTCTGCCGACTTTCATTTAGTTTCTCACTAAAGAACGCCACTGGTCTGTCCTCTTCACTGAGTACAGCGCCAATAGCTGTCTCGCTTGCATCACACCGAACCTGAAAAGGTTTGCTAAAATCGGGCAGCCTCAAGATTGGCCTCTCTGTTATTTTCCGCTTCAGAAGTTGGAAACTGTCTTCTGCTGCCTTAGTCCAGCAAAAAGGTTGGCTGGCCTTTTTGATGGTCTCTAGCATTGGCACGCAGATTTCACTAAAATTTTTAATGAACTTTCTATAAAAACTTGCTAAACCGTGAAAGCTACGTACCTCGAATAAAATCTTTGGTGACGGCCAACTCATGATCGCTGTAATCTTCTCTGGGTCCATTTTTAACTCATTCTCCACCACTACAAAACCCAGATAAATTAACTCCTTCTGTAGGAAAGTGCATTTCTTCAAATTTATCAGCAGTTTGTTCTGCTGCAGCTTCTCGAATACTCTTCGAATATGTTGAAGGTGCTCTCTTTTCGTCCTGCTAAAAATTAAAATATCGTCCAGATAGACTATCACGAATTTTCCAATAAATTCCTTTAACATTTCGCTCATCAGTCTCATAAAGGTACTTGGAGCGTTACTCAGCCCAAATGGCATAACCAGCCATTCGTACAGTCCTTCGTTGGTCTTGAAGGCTGTCTTCCATTCGTCTCCTTCTCTAATTCTGATTTGATGACACCCACTTTTCAGATCGATTTTTGTAAAATATGCTGCCCCACTAAGGCAGTCCATCATGTCATCCATCCTAGGCAAGGGAAACCTGTATCGGATGGTGATCTTGTTTATAGCCCGCGAATATGTACACATTCGCCACTCTCCACCCTTCTTGGGTGCAAGGACTGTAGGTACTGCACAGGGGCTTAAACTCTCTCTGATCAGTCCCTTATCTAACAACTCTTGCACTTGTTTGCGTACTTCTTCATTGTCCTTTGGACTCATTCTGTACGCTGCCTTGTTCGATAAGCTTGCTCCTGGTATAAAATCAATGTGATGGATGATGCTCCTTTTAGGAGGCAACTTATCAGGTAACTCATCAGCTGCAATGTCTTGAAATTCTTCTAACAGCTCTTGTATTTCCTTAGGCAATTCTGTTTTCTCTAGGTTCAGTAATACTGGCTTCATCCTCCTCACAACTGCAAAATTAATTTCAGTTTCATCAATCTGCTTTATGAACTGTTTTCCTCCCATTAATAACGCCTTTATTCCACTTGATTCTGCTGAATCTTCCTCTTTGATGGGTACGAGTGTGTGTTTGACCCCATCCTTCGTAAACTTATAACAATTAGTTTTCCCATCGTGTGTCACCTTCCTGTCATACTGCCATGGTCTTCCGAGCAGTATGTGGCACACGTCCATGGGCATAATATCGCAGACCACTGTATCGTGGTACTTGCCAATGCGAAACTCTACCTCGCATTGTTCGTCAACCAACAGCTGGTGGCCCTTCTGCAGCCACGACACCTTGTAAGGTGTGGGGTGCCTCAGCCGCTTCAACCCCAGTTTTTCCACCATCTCAGTGGCAACCAAGTTATCCGTACTCCCGCTGTCTATTATCACCTTGCAGCATTTCCCATGCGATTTACAGACTGTCCGAAACAGTGACTTCCGCTGCGTTGGTTCAGCCACTTCCTTGGTTGGCTTTAACAGTACTTTATTCAAAAGCAACGCTTCTCCCGTTTCTGCCATATCTTCCACTTCCTGTGGTTGCGCTTCAGCTTCTTCAGGCTGAATCATAAATGTTCCTCTCTGACCTGTCTGCTCAACTTCTGGACATTCAAAGGATCGATGTCCCCATTTTTGACACCTGTAGCACTGGAAACTAGTCCCCCTTCCGCGGCCATTCCCTCGTCCTCGCTGATATGACCGACCTCCTCTGGTGCTGTCTCCTTTGTCTGCTGTCCCTGAAGTTTTTGAGCTACTACCTTCTTCACTGTTCGCAGCACTCTTTCCTCTTCCGTAGGACTGTCCTCGTCCTCTACCATTCCCTCTCCCTCTCCTGTTATTATGCTTCCTATTAATCTTCTCCTCAGCCTTCACAGCACTCTAAAAGGCTTCCTCAATAATTCGGGGAGAAAGAATGCTAATTTCATCCAGGATCTCCATCCTCAAACCGTTGACATACCTCGTTGTCTTTTATGGAGTCTCATCCGTATAACCAGCATGTAGATTTACCCGGTAGAACTCTTCCGTGTACTCTTTGACAGTCATACCCTTCTGTCTCAAATTTTGTACTCGCCGACATAGTTCAACCTGGTAATCTTTCGGCAGAAATCTGCCCTTTAGTTTCGCTACCATCCTTGACCATTTTCGTATGGGTAATTTGTTCAGTCTTTTTCTGTCTGCTTGGACATTATCCCACCACAAGAGGGCATGTCCCTTCAACTTAGTAGCAGCGAACTTGACTCTCTTATCCTCCTTAACTTCCTCATTCTCGAAATATTTATCTAGTTCGCTTATCCAATCTAATAGGATATCAGCAGACAGACTGCCATCGTAATTTGAAATCTCTGTTTTTGGTTTGCGGCTGGCCAATAAAATTGAACGCAGCTGTCTCAATTCTGGAGCTTCTTCATCAGACCCGTCTGTAGCAGCTACCACTTCTTCCTCACTGTCATCTCCCAGTTCCGGGTCTCTTCGTCTACCCGCTTCCACTGCTTCCAAGCGAGCTGTAAGAACTCTAATCTGTTCTCTTAATCCTTCATCCGCTCCCCTACGTGCACCTCTTCCACGTCCTCGCCTTGGCGCTTGTCCTTCTACCATCTTCCTCTAAATATTAATAATAAAACAAACTGCTCTGATACCAATTGATGTGGCCAGCCCACGTGGTCCCACGCCAGCACAATCCTTCGCTGTCCTTCGCTGATATTCGGATATTGAATATGGTTTGATTGCAATTGATGCGGTAGGTGATTGTTAATCAACCCACGGTACTTACCTGTCCTTGCTGCGACACCTGTCCTCCTCGAAGCTGCCAAACCCTAATTCTCACTTATTCCCTTTTCACTTTGTCAATTCGCGCTCATTTGGTCATTTTCACCTCGTCGTTTTACTGCTCTGTGGTTTTGCTCTGATGCTCAACTCTGCCTCTGGTTGTTCTACGCCTGTGGTGATACACTGTTGAATTTCTGAAGGGTTAATGGATAAACGATGTGGTTTTTCACTGTCTTTTCGTCCGTGTATTCGGTTCAGGCTTTACTGGTGAGTTATGGTTCTTTTACTTAGCATTCGGCTTGTTTTTCGTGTCTATGCTCAGTCGACTGGCTCTACTTCTGTATTTACTGTTTGTCTCGGTCAATGGCACTATAATTTTGTGGTGAATGCTGGTGTTGAGGGTTTCTGGTTTGCCCAGTTGACAATGTGCAGTTCGTTGGTCTGCAACCTGGTATTTCTCCGGCGCTCGGCTCTGTGCTCAGGTAATTCACTTGTTCCCTGCTATAGTTCCTTGTTTGCTATTCGAGCTGTGTCTAACAATGCTCGACCCCTCCATGGTCAGGGTTTCTCTTCGTTTCAGTGAGTTGTGGACTCGGTTCACTTTCAGGTATGGCTTTCCCCTTTAGCCATACACGGCTTCGCTTCTTGCTAATTCGTTTTTAGCTTTACGGCTTCGTTTCTGGTTCGAGGGTTTTTATTTTGGTAACAAACCCTAACTTAACTCCTTTGTAATGGTTGCAGGTGACCGGTTCCATGGCTCTCGCAAAGATTTTGGTCGATATTTCTCCCGGGTAGCTCTGTTCTTATCTTGGTTGATTTCGTGGCTCTTCGTTTTGGCTGTGTCTGCTTGTGTCTATATGATTAATAGCTGTAGCGTTTAATGTTTGGGCTGTTCCAACCCGTAGCCGTGGTGTGGAGGGTTGCTGTAGGTTCTGTTAGTTGATGGTTCGGTTCATCGAACCCTCGTCGTATAGTTCATTCATGTAATTTTAAATTCGACAAGCCTGCAATGTATTATACAGTGATATGTAATCTATGATTAAGTTAGATGTTGTTGCTTACCCGGTTTCAACTGTGGGTCGTTTTGTTCTTCGACACTGTTCGCTTCTTTCCGCCTGTTGCTCACTCTCGGTCTTGGCTTATCTTTAGACTTGTGGTATTTGGAATGTCGGTCACTGTATTTGCCTGCAACGATATTGGATATGCAATAATATATATGTGAACTTTTTGTGAGTCTCTGTCACTGTGTTTGCCTGAAACGAATTAATTGTACATAAATCTATATAGAAATTTCTAATACAGAGGACTTATGTATTCCATTCGTATGTCTATTTGTGCACAGAATTTTAGATGAAGGAAATTTGATATATATTTCTCTAATTCTCTTTTCAAATTACTTAGCTGCTGAACCCCCCTGGGTCATGTTGTCTGTCCTTTTATACAATAGTTACAGGCAGTTAGATAACTGCAGATAGTTATTCTTTACAGTTTGTCAGATAGTTATTCCATTACAGTTTGCCTGGCAGTGAATATAAACTTACTTTACCTGTCTATTCATTTGTTTACTTTGTCTCCTTGGTCCCACAAGGGTTTGCTGTTTACATTGCTTATTGGTATTAATCTAATTCTAACAACTATAATTAAAACCTGTTGCTACAGTAAAGTAAAATAAATAAAAATTAACTAACAGAATTTAATGCTGTAGTTGACTTTGGAAGAAATTAAATAAAAAAACGTAAGAACTCTGACAAACTTGTTGTCCTTTTGTCGAACTGTTCATCTTTCCCAATCTTCTTCAGAAACTTTGTCCGCCCTTTCTCGGTCTTCACCCTGTCGACCAGATGCTCCTGCATCACTCTATCATGATTATAGGTAAGAAATAGTGTACTTCTTGATATATCTCTATCTATCATGATTATATGTAATAGTTGACGAAGATTTAGCTTAACATAGGCTAGGTGGATTAACATAAATGTAAGAGAGTTAAGAGAATTGAAGTTTGAAAAAATTTAAATCTTGGAAGTATTTGAGAAATATGGAATATAAGGGATTTATAAGTATTTAGAATGTAAAATGGGATATTTTGAATATTTAAAAAAAAAATAAGGATTTTATTTATAGAAAGATATGTTGGAAGAGAAGTTTAACAAAAATATTTTGAAAAGTAATTTTTAATATTTAGAAATTTAGAAATTATTTTTCAATATCTCATAAATGAATGCTTTATGTAAGAAGTTTATTAAGGAGAGACATTGTGCATTTATTATCTAAATTTGGAGTCAACTGAATGAGTTTGATTCCGGTTCATGTCATGAGACTATTATGCATTTATCATCTAAATTTGGAGTCAACTAAATTAGTTTGACTCCAGTTCATGTCAATAGACTAGGAACACTTATGACTTGATCATAACTAGTTTTCACACACCTTTATTGAAGTATAGGAAATTGAAAAACAAAATATCAATCATTTCCTTCTTTATCAGAATGACTAGATCATAACTAATTTCCACATATCTTTATTGAAGTATAAAGTATGCTAATTGAAGATCAAAATATTAATCATTTTTTTCTTTATTCTGCATTAACAAGCGTAAATTTATTTTATTTTCCAATTTTAATATTTTTAAATTTATTTTAATTTAAATTAGATTAGTGTATATTTTTTGTGGATGATTTATTTTCCAATTTTAATATTTTTAAATTTATTTTAATTTAAATTAGATTAGTGTATATTTTTTTGTGGATGAGTCATAACCGTGGTGTTACCTTATCTACTTCTCTTCCCTCTTTTCACCCTCTTTTCACTCTATTTTCTGTTTAAATTTTACAATATGAACAAAAGTTTCTGGATAACACATTTAAATACCCTTTTGACACTCATGCGTAGCCAGGATAGTAGTTAGCAACGCAACTTCATACATAAGTAAAAGCTCAAGCCCATTTTCACAGTTACTTTTATCACTGTTTTATTATCCTTTTCAAGTGGAAAGTTCACTTGGCTTTTAGAATTATTGCAATGAGCTTTATGTTCAATTGGAAAATATGGTTTTGCAACTTTCACAATTTATGTTTTTTAATATGATATACGTTATATGTGATTTTTTGTGTTTTATTTTGTTGTATTAATGTAATTATTCTAATCAATTGCATATAAGTTACTTTAGTTATTATTTCTTGTATTTAGAAGTTGATATAGTTACATTAACATGAAATTTAAAGGTTATTAGATCTAAAACAATTATAGACAACTGTGTCTAAAGAGATAACATTATTCAAATATCAACAATTAAATCCAATGAATAATCATGTGATTATTCTTATTGTTTTATGTTACAAGGATGTTGACATGAGCTCATATGAAGGAATATCATATTAAAGGTAGGTTTTCACTGAAGGATGGGTGTGCACAAATTCAGAAATAAAAATCAGATTTATGTCTATTTCCAGAACTACATTATGAAGAAATTGTCAATCAATCATACTCCCATGCTGATGCATTGTTTTTGCAGAAACAGAGTCTAGGTTTCCATAGCAGTTTTGAAAGTTTCCATAGCAGTTTTGAAAGTGATTATTGTATTCTCTGCTAGTAGCTTATCAATTGTAAGATAACTAACATTAATAAAAATTTGGTGTAAGAAAAGTGTTGTTAGTGCTAACTTCAATTTGTTTTGCAACCCTAAGATAACTTAGCATTGATATAAATTTAGTGTGAAAATAGTGTTGTTATTCTTCAATGAAAGATGGAAGTATATGTAATTGTGTTTTATTTTTGGACATATTACACATGCTAGGATGTGACTTGAATAGTCCTAATATTGAAAGATATATCCAATTATTAATGTCCATAGTACTCTTTGCATAAAGAGATTTATATATAAATTTTAAAAATATAGTAAGTTATAATGGACTTTAAACTGTTGTTATCTCGTTCGCATTTAGATGTTCACATTTAGATCATCTCCAAAAAAGCAAGCAATCATGCTTTACTGTACAAAGAAAACAATAAATTGTATTTCTGCATTAACAAATTTTTTACTATTAATCTTCATCAAAATTAGGTAGCAATATTTTGGAATTTTAAGCTCTAACAATGTAATCTGCAAAAATACACCACATAATAATATACAAAAAAAGTTATGTACATTAAAAAAACTATTTAATTTACCAACTTCAAAATTCAATAATCATACTTAAAAGTTATATACATAAACAAAACCATCGCCAACTTCAAAGTCTAATAATCAAAACAAATAACAGAAAACACTAGCTATGCAGTGTTGTTTTAATATGAAAACAAAAAAACATTCTAAAAACATTTATTCAATTATTTTAATACGGAGACCCGTAGTTGACATCTCAATAATGAAAAATACACTAGTGCCTCAACACGTATAGGTTTTAAGAAAAAAAAAAATTAATTAAAAAAATAAAAATAATGTTTTTTTTTTAAATCTATGTACATAATTCGGTCCCATCAGGTATCAAGTAGGGATATAGCACAGGTATCAAGTAGGGATATACCATTTAAACGAATTTTTCTCTGTCCTGCACATCTTTAATCAACTAAATGCACATCTTCGCATATATGTAATTAACTAATGTGCAATGTAATACGAAAACTAGAAGTTGTAAGGTTCTGACGACCGAGGAAGCAAAAATGCTCTAAATGAATTAATGGAAGAAAGTTGATTGAAGTGTTATTGTTGGTCAAGAGTTAATGAGCTTGCTATTGCGGATTAAATGTCTGGCTACATGTCTCTTTATAGCTGTTTAACACATGTGCCATTATTTTGTATTTATCTATCACTGAGTGTGTGTTAAATAGCTATGAAGGCACATGTAGCCGGGCATTTAATGCCCAATAATATGCTGATAAGCTCTTACAGTTATATTGTACCAAAATGCCACCTATATACCATAATACATTTAAATATTAAAATGAATTATAATATAACAATATGTTAAAACCCTTCTTTTAAAAACTATATCTGTAATTAACTAATGACACAATGTAATACGAAAGCTAAAAGTTACAGGGTCAACAACCAAGGAAGCAAAGATGCTCCAAATGAATTAATGTCATTAATGGAGGACGCTTGATTGAAGTATCACTGTCGTACCAAAATGCCACTTATAAACCATAATACATTTAAACTATCGTATCACTGTCGTACCATGATACAGCTTGATTGGGCCTAATGGTTAAGAGCATGTGTTTCCTTCTAAGAGGTCACAGGTTCAAAACCAGAGGGGGGTAGAGTATGTATGCCTTCGTAGACTTAGCAGTCAAATCGCTGCGCGGAGGTGGGTCCCTTGTCCCACAAACACGGAGGTTTCATACACCAATTTGGTGTCTGGCTTGGCTATAACCTTAAAAAAAAATGGATATAAAAAAATAATATATTGAATTATAATATAATGATATGTTACAA
>APFE030108487.1:66278-78840 GCA_000404065.3 Pinus taeda
TTGGGCTGGCTCCACCCGATCCCATACAATGGTCGACGCGTGGCGGGCGGAGGAGAGAGAGAAACCGCCTTTTTGAGTAGGTAACCTCCGTACTCCTAAGCCACCCAAAAATGAATATCAACCATTGGATCGAAGATCACACAGATCAACGGTGGGGCTTGCGATAGCAACTGAAGGCGGACCTTATATAATTATAGGGCGGATGCGATAATATTTGAAGTTTGATAGAAAGCATTTTGACGGGTTTTTCAGTGCTTTCCCATGTATTCAGGGTTTTTCCCAATCCACCTATGCAATGTGATATGCTGCCTAATGGCGGACCCGATAGGGTTTTTAGGGACGATTTGATGGAATTTCACGTCCGGAATTCATGCCCGACAGTGTATTTTCCAGTAACTCTTTGTGTATTGTATTTTTCTCCGCAAAACGGCCCCGATCCCTTTCTTAGAACTCCTGCTCATCATGCCATGCGGCAAGCGGGTGTTTTTGGCAGACAATGATGCGTTTGAAGCCACAGAGTCGCAGAGCCAAATGGCTAGTCGAACTGACAAGGAGCAAAGAATGCACAGAGCCGCAAAGGGATGATTGTACACAGAGAAAATGGCTGGGGAAGCCAGAGAGCCGGAAAAATGCCTCAAAGGAGTTAGAGAGCTCAATTGAAGGAAACGAAAGATTTTTGTAGCTAGGAAAGCTAATGCAGAGCAGCTGAGGGAGTTTTTGGGAATCGCTTGGAGGTCGAGCGAAATACCAGAGAGCTGAAAGTTGCTGAGACAGTCGCTTGGAGGTCAAGCGGACTACTGAAAGCTCACAAAGCCATGAGCCAGAGCCAAAGCTAAAGAGCCAAAGCCAGAGCCAGAGCCAAGAGCCAGAGTAAGAGCTAGAGCTAGAGCCAGAGCCAGAAAGCCAAGAGCTTCAGAGCCAGGGATAAGATGGTGTTCTAAGCCCATCGTGCTCTATGTAAACTAATGGAGTTGTGCATGGAGCTTGTAAAAGAACTGCTGCCATAATCCCAGAGAGCCTAGTCAAGTTGACTAGAGCTCAATGAGACGTAGCCCAAGAGTTTTGGGTGAACTCCAAATTAATATTGTTGTTCTGTGTGCTTGTTTTATTGCTGCATTATTTATTGTTATGTATGTTAAAATATCAACATAAGAAATTATACATAAGTACTTGAACAGTTAAAAATAAGCACCAGCATACACCTAATTTCAAGCACATTATTAATTCCACAATTGCTTAATCATAAGAACTTGGGAATATTTAAGCTTTGGAAGTGGGAGAGGTTCTTGTAAGCTTGACAAGAAGCCTTAGTGCCCCATTTTCAAATCAGGTGGTATCAGAGCGGGTTGATTAACCCCATCTTCAAGAAGGTGATATCAAAGCTGGTTATACTAGAGCAAGTGGTATCTGAAGAAGAATGCTTGATTGACAGAGCAAAGATTGCTCATCTGAAAGGTGTTTGGGCAGTCAAGAATTGATTGTATGCTTGTTTGTAGATTGACTATTGTTTGATTTTGTATAGGTGAAGGGAAAGCTATTGATAGCTCAGTCCAGGAAGGACAAGAAGGAAGAAGGGTTGAAGGCATTCTTCTTATCCCAAAGGACCTCAAGGAAATCCTTGAAGCACAAAAGGTTTGTGGCAAAAGGTTGCTCGAATAAGCTCTTTTTTAATCTTGTTTGAAGTTCTTTTGTTCATTGCATATTGACAAACTTCTACAACTGAGTCCTCATATTCCTCCTTCATCACAAGATTCTTTGATGAAGACATGAAGCAAGACTTGTTTATCATGCTGGACATGGTGAGAGAAATGTATGAGGATGGAAGGAAGAGCAGCATACTTAGAGAGTAGTTGAATTTCGTGGAGGAAGAAAAGTAGTTGCTTTCTAACAAATTGCAGGAAATGGAGAGGTAAATTCATATTGCAAATATGAACCTGAAAAGGATGCATGAGTTGGAGACACAACTCTTTGTTGCCAAAGAAGCCTTAGTCAAGTATCATCTTGAAGAAGAGGTAAACCATTCCAGTTTGTCTTTAAATTCTTCTAAGAATGCTTATATTGGTTCTTTTGAAAAGCATACCAGAGGCATAGGTTCCAAGCTAATGTCCAAGATGGGCTATGAAGGAAAGGGCTTGGGTAAACATGCACAAGGTCTTGTTGAGCCAATAATGGTTGAGGAAAGGCCTAAGTATTTGGGTCTTGGCTATGGACAGTGTTATGGAGAGAGTTCCAAAGCTGCCATGAAGGCCATTGAAACAGTTCCAAGAAGGAGTTTCATTTTAGGTCCTCTACCTCAAAAGTGTGAAGATTGTGTTCATGGAGAATGCAATAGCTTGAAATATCATTTTCAGGATGCAAGTGTTCAGAAGCACACACTTGAACCAGAGAGTTATGGAAACTTTGAAAGCCTTGAAGAGATTGATGGTGTTCCAAAGGGAGCCACTTCTTCACTTGCTTCACCTCCTCATGAAGGTAATAAAGGTGAAAGAGGCAAGTATAAATCTGGTTCTAAACACATTCCATTCGATTGTGTTAAGCATGATAAATTTCCACATAGATATGGGAAAAGAATTGCATGTTCCTTTTGTGGTTTGGATAACCATCATGTTTGTAGATGTTGGAAGAGGATAGCCACATGCAGGAAAATTTTTAAGGAAAAGAAGCAAGAAGCCAAAGGTCCATTGGACAAGGCAAATCATGCTATCAAGAGGATGCACATGTGTTGCACTTACTGCCATAAGCAAGGGTATCTTGCTGAAAGGTGTTGGACTCAGAATCCAACAATGATTCCACAAAAGCTGAAGAAGAAGGTGGAAAGAGAAGATGGTAGAAATGGAAAGGAAGTTTCCATGAATGATGTGTCTCAAGATGATTCACATATTGATGCTGATGTGCAGACAAAGGAAAGACCTTTGAAATGGATTGGTAAGGAATGGTTAGTGTTATCACCAAAATAAGGGTTTACATTGTTTCTAGTCATGGTCTTAGATAAGTGCCAAGTCACCCTATGTTTTAATGGGTAGGTGATAGGTTAGGAGTCTCAAAAGTTTCATTTTTCATATCCAAATAAAGTATAACAACCTTATTCCATGTTTCATGAGTCTTACATTCTCTTTAGAAACTCATAGCTTAAACCATTTTGAATTTTTTTGGAATTAGCCCCAAAACCACGTTTTCGTAGTGCAGACAGTGTAAAATGTTTGTTTTGCGCTACAAAAACTTTTCTCTTTTGGTAGCGCTTTTCCCTGCGTGCTACGAAAGCGCGGATTCATAGAACAGTTTTGTCAAACATCAATCCGTTAATATTCCGTTAAAATTTTCATTATTAGGTGTCAGCTAGGGGTTAGTCCTTAAGCATGCTGACATCCAAACTCATCATTTCAAATTTAGGGCTCATTATGAAAGGTAATTTCAAATTCGAAAGGGCTAGTTAGTCTCTCATTGTAGTTTGCATGCAAACCCTCAAACAGAATTGTTTTTCGAATGGTAAGCTTTGGTAATTTTTCACCAAGGTTTTCCTCATCCATAATTCAGGTGAGGCTGACCACCGTAGGCAAGCGAGGCTGATCAACAAAATTTCAAGCGAGGTCGGTTTGCTACAGGAATTCAGTAGGAAAGATGACAGAGGAGAAGAAAAGTCACAGGTCTGGTTATTGTTTAAGAACAGATCCTGAAAGCACCGAGGTCTTAGTCAGAGATAAATCAGTTGTAGATGCCTTCAAGAAAGCAGGATGCTGGAAGTTTTGTAAAAAATTGCAGGGAGGACATACTCAGGTGACAAAGGAGTTTGCATTACATTTCACTGGCTCAAGCACAAAGGTAGGAATCCAGAACTTGCAAATTTCTCCAGAGGTCATAGCTTTGGTGACAAAGATTCCTAGGGGGAAAGATATATGGTTCAAAAACTTCAGATTTGACATGGAACCATGTAAGGTGTTTCTAAAGCTAGAGTTTGTAGAAATAGACTTAACCAAGGCAGTTCCCAGAAACTACATTAAGGACAGTTATGCCAACTTGCTCATCAACATTCAACGTTATTTTACTTGTGAAGGTAAATATCAAAAGGTTTATTCATATCATTTTAAACTCCTATTACATTTTACTGGTATGATTTCTTTAGACTTGCCTTACTTCTTATATCGAAGTGTAGCTAAGATGGCAGATAAAGTACAGTTGAAATCTTAAGGATGTGAAACTTCCCTATTTCATCATGGTCTAATTAAACTGATAGTTCTACATGAACTCAAAAGGATAAACAAAGAATGGTCTTTGTTTTTGTTTTTATGTGACTTTGGAGCAGAAAATCAGGGTGTAGACATTAGCCCTAGGGTTAAAAGAACTCCATCAACAGAAATCAGCAAGTCTGTAATGTCTAGGGAAAAAAGATTTGTTAAGTTGAAACCTAGGAAGCAGGTGAAAGAGCAAGTAAGCAAAACACCAGTAGTTATTCTTGAAACTCCTAAATCTACAAAGGTAAAGATATCTAAGGTTAAGGTAATGACACAATAACAGTCAACTAACAAACCAGTTCAAAGGAGATTGACTAGAAGTCATATTGCAAAGGAGAAAGGAAAATTAGGATCTCGGGAGAAGGTTCAACCTTGAAGGGTGATTTAAATGATATTATAAAAGCCATTGATATTGCAGAATCCCCTTTGGTGCAAGCAGATGTCATAAAATTTGATCAAGGAAAGTCGAAGAAAATGAAACCCTCCAAGAAACTGGAATTTGAGGATGATGTTATTGCATTTGTTTTCAAATCCATAAAGCCCTTAACCAGGCAATCCAAAAAAATGCAGGAGTCCATTATTGAGTTGGGGAGAACATAAGAAGCCTTCGTTGTTCAAGAAGAGTTGATAAACTTTCCATCTCCAAGACATGAAGGTGACAAAAACAGAGTTCTTTCCACTCAAGTAGAGAAAGCTAGTCACAAAGAAATGGAAGAAAGGTTAAAAGCTGCTAATAATGAAATTGCTAGACTAAGAGTGAGAGCAAGAAGGAATGTTGCTGAAAGGACAAATTTCAAAAGGATAAAGGCTCTCTAGGAAGTTGAAAATGTTTCCAAACCAGAAATAGTCAACAATGAAACTCAATACTTTACCTAGACTGTTATTGCAATCAAAGAAGCCAGATTTGTAAGGAGGATTAATGCTCAGCTGAAAGCTACTAACAGGAGATTAAAGAGACAAATTGAAGACCTACAAATAAAGTTAACCAAATATGGAAAAAAGGCTACAACAATAATGAAACAGGGTGATGAAAAAGGGCAGTGAAGGATATATCTTAAAACAGTTTTGGCATATAAAAAGAAGGGAAAATGTGAAGAAGAATATCTTATGAGGGTAAGTGGTTTTGATTTTTGGTTGATCATATTAGTCTTCATGGAATTTTGAAAAACTCCCAAACTACAAATTTTTGAAGGCCATGTTGAAAAAGAGCATACATAGTTGTTTCGTAGTGCGCTACGAAAATGCTGAAGGTGACCATTTAGCACTTTATAGATGCTTTTCGAAGGCAAGGTATAATTAATTCCAAGTTTTGAAGTTTCTAGTAGACATGGGATCATATATGAAGTTTCAGATGGCAGTGGTGTAGAAAGCAAAGTTCTAAGAAGTATTTCATAAGTGATTTAAAAGTTTTGCTACGAAAACAGAGTATTTTTGTAGCATAGTCATGTTTTCATCCTTTCCTCCATATGATCGAGCTTCCCTTTCTGCACAGGTGGAAAATGAAGTTTTAATGGATTATTAATACATGCCACATGTACACCAGCCAAACTGCTCGAAGATAAGCATAAAGGATTAAGGGCCTTAAAAGGAGGAACTTTGTCTCCTTGTTTTCAGGACAGTTAGGTCATGACTCAACAGGGTTTGCAACAACATTGGGGACATCATCAAGACTCGAAGACATGGATTGGAAGCTGATTAAAGAATGTATTGAAGTTATAGATAAGGTTGTTGAAAGCATGTTTTGGGAGTTTCACTCCTATTTGTATTAGGACTCTTAAAGACAGCTAGCAGTCAAGTTGTAATTAAGTAGTTTGTTTTATGAATAGATAGGTGTTAATGTTAGGAATTCAAATTCCCCTAAAGATGGATCATAGTATCCAAGGTTGTAAAACTCTATATAAAGCTTGAGAACTAGATTCCTCAGGGTTGGGGAATTTCAATAGCAAAAGAAAGTTGTGTTATTGTAAGAAACCGTGGTTTTTCAAACTTAATACAGAGATCAGTTTGACTACTCAAGATTCACAAGGAGTTTACGTGTTTGATGTTCTTATGGCCTTTTACAATTATTTATTTGCAGTGGTATGAGCTTGTGATACTTAGAATTCATTGGAAAATGCTCTAACTTCCTTCACATGCTTGTAGATTGTGTTGATTCACTGTGATACTGTTTTATTTATAAACCTAAACTCTAAGTGCCTTCACTTCCATGTTTTTCTGATCATGTTGTTTTATTGAAGACTATCTTGACTCCATAGCCCAATATATGTTTGCTAATCTTTGATTCAACCAGTCAACCAGTTATACATTTGTCCATCTCTGTTCCTAGAGTTAGCCATCTAATCATTAATTAAAAATCCTAAACCTATTGAGAGATCCCTCCCAAGTTGAGGAGGCTAAGCCTCAACCAAAAGATTGGTTTGAAAGAGTTACTCAGAGTCTACTCGATTAGCAACTTGTCAGGGTCATATTTTGTGTTAACATTTTGGTGCATCTGCCAGGAGTCTGAAGATTATTCATTCCCAAAATCAATAAGCTAAACTTTTGAAGGTAGCAAGAGCTCAAAAAGTTTCTCGAGGCTGTAATCTACCTTGGTGACTCCATATATTTTCAAAGATTTAAAGGTGGCTTCGAGAAGGAGATACACACAGAGCAATCCTGATCCTAATCCACCTACCATTGGGGACAATCCAAACATTGTTTCAAGAGTTTGTCAAAAAATTTCAGAAATATTAGGTACTCCATCTTATTCGAAAATCTTTTCTCTCTGAATTCTCAAGAAGTCCTGAAGACAAAAAAAGTTGATGATAAAATTCATGAAGTGTTGTTTAGATCAGAAAATGAAAAAGAACTTGTTGATATTAACTTAGACCTGCAAAAGAGAGGAATTGACACTTCGACCTTAATAACCCAAGAAGACAAAGAAGAGTTTTGGGAAATTGTTATCTCTGAGCTGTTGTTAGAAAAAGAGTCTCTAGATAAATTGAAAGAACTTGACCCTTTCGAAGTTCTGCTAAAATCTAAAGCTGGTTTACCTCTTCCAAATTGGAGTTCATTTGTTAGTGTTTTACAGAAGCCAAGCAGTCCTCCTCATATCAGTTCTTCATCTTTTGTGTCTGCCATTCCTATTGGTTTACAGAAACCAAGCAGTCCTCCTCATATCAGTTCTTCATCTTCTGTTCCTGTTATTCCTATAACTATTTTTCCTCCTTTAATCATGGTTGCACCTGCTAGGTATGCTCCACTTGTGCTCCCTATTGTTTTGCATGACCTACCTAGTAAATATGATGCTAGGATCCCTGCCTGGGGTAGTGATGAAGAAATTACAGCAGAAGAACATGCAGACAGATTTAATGATTTTGTTGATAGAGAAGAAGTCGATGATGAGGATGTGAAATTAAGACTTTTTGCACAAAGCTTCATTGGTGAAGTTAGAAAATGGTTTAAAGCTCTTACACCGGGAAGCATTCGAAATTGGGTAGAGTTTGAAGATAATTTTCTAAGAAAATGGGGAAACATAACTAATCCAGTTCAAGCACTTACTGAATATAACAACCTTAGAAGGGAATCTGCTGAAACTACTCAAATCTTTTCAAAAAGATTCAATAAAGTGTTTAATTTAACTCAATTCCATCTCGTTTGAAACCTCTAGAAGCCCTAGCACAAATGAGATATGCAGAAGCATTTGATTATGACTTTTCTCTCTTGTTGAGAGAAAGACAATTACCCACACTTGCTAAAATGCAGAATGATCCAGTAAAGGTAGAGGTAAACATGATAGCTGCTAAAAAGTCAAAAATGGGAAAAACTAAATTGAAAGAAGAAGAAAAACCTTCCTCATCAACTTCTGAAGATAAGTTAGATTCAATGATGAAAACATGTTGGTTTGTGTTATATTCTTTCCACGACTAACCTACGTAGTGAACTGAGATTGCGCAGCGGGGGGGTCATAGGGGGTTTGAGGGGGGCGGGTAGCCCCCCTCTACGGGGTTCGGGGCAGCGCCCCGAGAAATTTTTTTTTGGACCCTTAGGTTGGCGAACCTACCTATGGTTTTCAGTCCATGGTTTTGGACGCGATGGTTTTCGGTCCATGGTATTGGATGCTTCGGCATGTATAAATATGTATTGTAACATTGAAAGGAATATAATGAAAAATCAAGCTGGTAGTCTCGGTTTTGGGATCCAGTGGGAAATCTCTGTGTATATGTGTTTTATGTGTTATGCTCTCGCATTTTTATTTTTATTGTGATTTAGAATTCATATGCAGGTAATTTATGTATGGGGTTAAAACCTACGTTTGGTGTCAGAGTTGTTTTGGCTTCAAGGGGATGCCTTTGTTGCTGAGGGGTTTTGCTCGGGCCTGTGGTAGACCCTGTTCAGTGGAGATCTGCGAGATCGATTCTGGTGGTGAAAGAAGATGGTGAGTAGCAGAAAGATAGAGATTGAGAAGTTCAATGGTCAGAGTTTGAGTTGTGGAAACTCAAGATGGAGGATCTGTTGGTGGATAAAGATCAGTGGATCGCGGTAGATCTGGGTACTAAACCAACGGGAGTGACCGATGAAGAATGGAAGAAGTTGGATCGAAAGGCGAAGAGCACAATACGATTGTGTGTCTTAGATTCAGTATTGTTGAATGTATCAGGGGAAGCTACGGCGAAGGCTTTGTGGGACAAGTTAGGGACTTTGTACCAATCTAAGTCTCTGGTGAATAAATTGTTCCTGCGGAAAAAAGCTGTATAACCTGAGGATGAAAGATGGAGACCCGGTGACAGAGCATCTGAATGCATTTAATACTGTGGTAAGTCAGTTATTATCTGTTGATATTAAAATTTCAGATGAAGATAAGTGCATCAGTTTGTTGTGTTCTCTACCAGACTCGTGGGATAGTCTAGTTATTGCAATAGGTAGCAATGCAACTGCTTTGCAGTTTGATGAAATAGTCTCAGCCTTGCTGACGGAGGAGATGAGACGGAAAAATATGGACAACCAGAATGGTGATGGCTTGTCTGTACGAGGACGGTCCCAGAACAGAAACAAAAATAAGTCATCGAGTGGGAGATCTAAATCTAGAGGGAGATCTAAATCTCCAGGAAAACCTACAAAGGTGGTGTGCTGGAAATGCGGAAAGGAAGGGCACTTCAGAAGGGAGTGTAAATCTAAAGCTCCTGATAAAGGAAAGGGATCTGACGATGCTCCTTCTGCAGAGGCGAAAACCACCTCAGATGAAGGTGGGGATGTGTACTTGGCTTCTTCAAGTACACATGTAGATCATGAGGCATGGTTAATTGACTGAGGTGCATCCTTTCACCCCATAAAGAGTGGTTCTGCGAGTATGAGAAATACGATGGTGGTGATGTCTTCTTAGGAGATGATAGGAAGGCTAGAATCATTGGTCGCTGAAAAGTAAAGTTGAAGTTGCAAGGTGGAAGGGTTAGAACCCTTCTGGGTGTTCTGCATATTCCCGCGTTGGTCAGAAATCTGAATTCTGTAAGCAAGTTGGATGATGCAGGTGTAAAGAAAGTGTTCGAGAAGGATACCTGCAAGATGGTTCGAGGAGCACTGGTATTGATGCGGGGAGTTCGGATTGGAAATCTGTACAAGCTGCAAAGTAGCACTGTTGTTGACGGGTGCAATAGTTCTATGGTTCCTGAAAATGGAGCAGAAAATCTAGTGGTCTCTGGAGAGAAGACCATGTTGTGGCATCAAAGGCTTGGACATATTGGAGAGAAGGGCCTTCGAAAACTTCATGGTAAAGGTATGGTAGAAGGTATGAGTAATAGCTCTCTGGATTTTGATTTCTGTGAAAATTGTGTATATGGGAAGCAGAATCGGGTGAGTTTCCACTCTGGTGGTAAGAGGACGAAACATATATTAGAGCTTGTGCACAGTGATGTGTTTGGACCTGTGAAAGTTCCATCACTGGGTAAGTCTGTGTACTAGTATCATTTATAGATGACTTCTCAAGGAATACATGGATATATTTCCTTAAGAAGAAATCTGAAGTCTTTGACAGGTTTAAAGAATTTAAGGCTCTGGTGGAAAATCAGACAAAGAAGAAGATAAAGGTACTGAGGACAGATAATGGTGGAGAATTCTGCAGTAGGGAATTTGAAGAATTCTGTAAGAAGTGTGGTATAGCACGGCAGAAGACTACTCCATATACACCTCAGCAAAATGGAGTCGCAGAAAGAATGAACAAGACGTTGATGGAAAGGGCAAGAAGCATGCTCAGTGGTGCCGGGTTTGGACAGGAATTCTGGGCAGAGGCGGTGGATACTGCATGTTACTTGGTCAACAGGTCACCTTCATCACTGTTGGAGGATAAGACTCCACAAGAAGTATGGACTGGTAAGAAACCCTCTCTTTCACATCTGAGGGTATTTGGATGTGATGCATATGTACATGTTCCAAAGGAGAGACGAACCAAGTTGGATAGTAAATCTGAAAAGTGCATCTTTATTGGGTATAAGGATGGTTTAAAGGGTTATAAGCTTTGGAACCCAGTAACAAGGAAGGTTGTGTACAGTCGAGATGTGGTGTTCAGAGAGGTGAAAGATGTTATTAAACCTGAAGTCCAACCAAAGGAACCTGTGAAGATAGAGTTTGAACTAAAGGAGGAAGAATCAGACTCTGTAGCAGAGGAGGAATCAGAAGATGAAGAGCCACAAACTCCAGTTGTGAGAAAGATCAGTTTGAGAAAGAAGGCCAGCCAGAAAGATAGTCCATCTGCTTTCTGTTCAAACTTTTCTTTGTCTGTTACTGATGATGATCCCAAAACTGTGAAGGAAGCAGTGATTCAGAGGATGGAAAACTCTGGAAAGAGGCCATGGTTGATGAAATGGCATCTTTGCACAAAAATGAGGCTTGGGATCTGTTGGAGTTGCTGGCTGGAAGAAACCCATTGGCAGCAAATGGGTGTTCAAGAAGAAGACAAATGCAGAAGGGAAGGTAGAGAAATACAAAGCTCGTTTTGGTAGAAAAAAGGTTTATTTCCCAGGTGCCGGAATTGAATTTTGGTGATATTTTTTCTCCCATGTCTGCCTAAGGTAACTTCTATTAGATTCTTTTATCTGTTGCCGCTTGCTTTGATTTTGGAGGTAGAACAGATGGATGTGAAGACAAAACATTCTTCACAGGGGATTTTGAAGAGGAAATCTACATGAAGCCAACCTGAAGGCTTTGTGGGAAAGGGTAAGAAAGAACTAGTAGCAAGTTAAGAGCAGTCTCTGTATGGGTTAAAACATATCACCAAGGAATGTGGTATCCGAAATTTGATAACATTTAACGGGGACTTGGCTTCACAGAAGCAAAAGGCAGGATCATTGTGGTGTATTTTAAATTAATTGGTGACTGGTGTTATTTATCTGGTCTTGGTACGTGGATGATATTGTGCTGGTCTGGAAATGACAAATAAATTATCCAGGATTTTGAAAGACCCAGTTGTCGCTCCCAAATTTCGACATGTAAGACTCGGTGGCTCGCAAACTATATTTTGGGCATGGAAATTAAAAGAGATCGGGCAAAGAGGAAGCTCCGGTTAAACCAGAGGAAGTATGTCGAGACACTATTGCAGAGGTTTAATATGCAGGATAGTAAACCGGTGAAGGTTCCTATTCCTGTAGGTGTGAGGTTATCTGCTGAACAGTGTCCCAAGACACAAGAAGAGGAAGAGGACATGTCCCGTGTTCCATATGCAAATGCAGTCGGTAGCTTGATGTATGCAATGGTCTGTACTAGACCAGACATTGCACATGCAGTGGGAGTATTGAGCAGGTTTATGTCAAAACCAGGGAAGGAGCACTGGATAGCAGTGAAGCGGGTTTTCAGGTACTTGCGTGGCACTAGTGATTATAGTTTGTGCTACCAAGGAAGACCAGGATTGGACAGATGTTGGATATCCGTGGCTTTGTTGATGCAGACTGGGCTGGAGATCTGGACCAGAGAAGATCTACAAGTGGGTATGTGTTTAACCTATTTGGAGGTGCAGTCAACTGGATGAGTAAGAAAAATCTGTAGTGGCACTATCAACTACAGAGGCAGAATACATGGCAGCCACTCATGCAAGCAAGGAAGCAGTTTGGTTGCAGAGATTGTGTTCAAGTATGGGGTTAGTACAGGGAGCTATAAGGATAGACTGTGACAGCCAAAGTGCAATTTTCTTGGCAAAGAACCCTGCTTATCATTCAAAGACAAAGCACATTGATGTTCAGTATCACTTTGTGAGGGATATGATAGAAGACAAAAAGGTGTTGCTAGTAAAGGTGGACACTTTGAAGAATACTGCAGATGCATTGACAAAATATGTGAGCTCTGAGAATTTCTCTTGGTGTAGAGAA
>APFE030108499.1:0-13785 GCA_000404065.3 Pinus taeda
TTTGGATATATAATAAAGGTTGCTTTTGGATATTCCGATATTTTTATTTTCATTATGTGATCATTCATGAGTAAATGTGATGTGTTGACTACTGGAGTAGCACCTGATGATTTGGTGAAGACTCCATGCCCAAAGGATGATCCAGAGGACACTTGTACCATCAGATGTCATCAGTCAACAGAGTTTTTTAACTCTTCTTTTATCTTCTCATCATATTTCTTCTTTGTACCCAGATTCCACACCCTACGGAGAATTGTAATAAGTGATGCTAGTATGATGTTTCTTGAATTTGTAACAGGCCTAGGATGTGGGACTCGATCAGCAAACGAGTACACCTTGGAGTGTTTTTTTTATCCGGTGAATTATCCCTTTCGTTTCCTTTCTTTTTCAGAGGGGGATAATTCTTTGGATTTTTTCACTCGTGCACACCCCAAAGCCGAGGTGACGGTTTGAAGATTGAGCCCCTGACACATCTTAGTGTCTAGGGTCGATGTATATTACCATAATAGATCACACGTAAAGTTTCGTGAAATTTGGCTAGGTCTAGGTAGGATTTTTTAATAGTTAAAAATTTCCCGCAAAACGGGATTTTTTAATTATTTTTTATATAAAGGCATAAATAAGTGGCATTAGGAGATGCCTGGGGCGTATGACCAATCAAAATTCATCCTCAGAGGCCCAGCATTCTCCTGGAGCCCACTTTGGGGGTCAAAAAATGACTCGGAGTCCCTCAAAAGGCAATTTTTCCAGTGACAGTGGCAAAAATGAAGAAAAAATTCAAAAAAATGAATAATTGGAAAAATTTTAAAAATTTTCCAAAAGTCAAAATAAGTCAAATTTTGACATGGAAGTCAAGCAGAGGATCAACGGTGATGTGGCAAGCAACGTGGGGCCCACCTCAAGTCAAAGTTTCATAAATTCAACTCAAGTCAAAGAAAATCAAAGTCAAGTCAAAGTCAACAGGTTCATAAAGCATGGAATTTTTGAGGTTCACTTTGATTTAGTTTTTATTATGAAAATATTATAATGTTTAAAAAAGAATATAGTGGGAGTAGACCCCACCTCAAGCCCACCATGAAATACGTATGACTCAAGCAGCCAAAATAATTCCATTAGCAAAGTCCGTACATGGGCCCAGTCAAAAGGTTATGCAGCGTTGAAGATTGGGACAGCAATATTAACGTGGGAAGCATAAATAACGTGGGCTGTGTCAAAGCATATAACTCAGCACTTTAATATTAACGTGGGCCCTCTCAAAGTATACGTACAGCTCCCATCCGTACGCTGTCTCAGCTCCACGTTGGCAGTCAACAGTTATATCAGCAGTCCATATAAGTTAACGTGGGCAGCAGTTACAGCTGTTTTATGTGCAGTCAAAAGGCATGTAACATGAGATATTTCAGCAGTTCACGCTGGCCCACAAGGCAGTTATACGCTGGCCAGATATTACACAGTAATCTACAGCTCAGCAATAGTTAACGTGGCAGTCAGCACCATAAACGTGGTCAGCAAAGTGAAATAAATCAGCAGTTTAGTTAACACAGCCATCTACGTGGTCCACTTAGCATTGTTGACATGGGCAATGCACAGCTAGTTAGACCGCAGTTAAGGTGGGCAGCTATCAGCATTTAACAAAGTTTATGAACAGCAGTTTACATCAGTTGGGACAGCATGTTACACAGCAGTTTAAAAGAAGTTACAAAGGCAGCCAATCCATATCAGCAGTTATCTTCAGCTATCAATGGATATCAGCAGTTATCTCCAGGATCACAAGCATTCATAGCAGCCACTTGTCATTCTTCTTGCTTCATTGGGATCTTCACCTTATTGCCACTTGTCATTGGAATTTGCCTTGGGATTGTCTCCCATTTTCCTATTTATATGAGCCTTGGGCTCTTATTGTACAAGAATAGAACGAGCTATTGGGCTGGCGGAGACTCTGCCGGACTTTGTACTCAGCGTTTACATTAATAAATAAAAGTCTTTGGGGTTACCAGCTTCTCTTGTGGTGCATGCCTTGGTACATGAGGTATACTTGTGTCGTTTAATATTCATGTGATTTTCATTTGCTATCTAGTTGTTTTTCATTTTGCCTGAAGGCACTATTGTCTAGGGAGGAGAGATTTGCAGCTATCTCAAATCTCTTCTGGGCTTGGTATATCTTGTACACTTGTTGTAGCTTGTCCATTCTCGGTTGAATGACAAGCTCAACTTGGTCTCTATATGCCAAGTCTCTTTTTGCTCTAACAATTTGTTTGCAAGTGTTTTCTGTGTTTTCAAACGACAGGTTTGCCAGCTCTGTTGGAGGGCGAGGACTTCTTCGGCGGGAATAGTCACCTCCAAGGACACCAAGGGTCCCACATGCTGTTCAAGCCATCAAGCTCCTAAGACATCAAAAAGAGATTTACTCAAGAGGGAAGTATCTTGATCCCTTAGCTTAGTTTCTTTTTTGAAAAGTCAAAACAAATTTTCTCTTTTCATTTAAAAGCATTCATTTCCATTCTGAGCATAAAAAGAAATACAAACAAAATTATTTTCATTGCTGAAATAACAACGTTTTTTAAGGCACTGGTCATTTGTGTGTTTCCTGTTTATCGTACGGTTAATGGCTATTGCTTATATTACGTTTTGATTTTAGATCTCAAATTGACAGTCTTATTTAACTCAAATAATTCTCCTAGAACTTTACATCTTAGCTTTTAGCTTAGCTTTCCATTAGGGACCACCCCCCTTAGCTAGCCTAGGAGATAGCTAAAACGGAAAGAGTTGGGATCAGTGTGACAGCCCCTTCTCTGAGTTCCCTGCCACCAACCACACCTTGTGGGGTTGAAGGCTTTTCTTGCTAACTGTGTAGGTAGGTGCGGGCGGCAGGGTCAACACATCTCAAAAAGTAAGAATCTATATGCTGCTCCAGTGGTATTGGTAAGGAAGAAGGATAGATCATTCAGGCTATGCATTGATTATAGAGGATTAAACAAAATAATGATTAAAAACAAATTCCCAGTTCCCTTTATCAACAAAATGTTGGATGAACTACATGGTGCAAAATACTTCTCAAAATTGGACTTAAGGTCAGGCTATTAGCAAATCAGAATCAGGTTGGAAGACATACCAAAAACGACATTCCGAACACACAAAGTTCTATGAATTTAAAGTAATGCCCTTTGGGTTAACCAATGCACCAACAACATTCCAAGCCACTATGAACGAGTTACTCCGTCCATATCTTAGGAAGTTTGTATTAGTATTCTTTGGTGATATTTTAATTTATAGTAAAACTTGGAAGGAGCACCTACAACATCTGGATAAAGTTCTTACACTACTGAAGGAGCATCAGTTCTATGCCAAGAAATCCAAATGCACCTTTGGGAAGGAAGAAGTAGAATATCTCGGATACATAATATCCATGGAAGAGTAAAAGTGGACCCTAATAAAATCAAAGCTATAAAGGAAAGGACCAAACCAGTTAATATATCCAAGCTAAGGGGGTTCTTAGGATTGATTGGATATTACTGAAGATTTATTAAAAACTATGCACATATAACTGCACCTCTAACAAAACTTTTAAAGAAGAATTCATTTCAATGGAATGAGGAAGCAGGAAGGTGTTTTGAAGAACTGAAGGAAGTTATGTCTAATGCCCTGGTATTGGTAACTCCATATTTTTCTAAACCATTTATCATTGAGTGTGAGGCTTCCGGATTTGGTATGGGTGTAGTGTTAATGCAAGAAGGGCATCCAATAGATTTTGAAAGAAGGAAGCTCAATAAAAGAGAACGTCTTAAGTCCACATACAACAAGGAAATGCTCGCTATTACGCACACACTGACTAATTGGAGACAATATCTTTTGGGAAGTAAGTTCTCCATTCGAACAGACCATAACAGTGTCCAACACCTCCTTCAACAAAAAACACTTTCCGAAGAACAAAAATGGATTGAAAAAATTGTCGCCTTTGACATGGAGATACTACATAAAAGGGGAAAAGACAATGTAGTAGCAGATGCGCTATCTAGGAAAGATGAAGAACCAACACTACTTGCAGTGTTAGTTGTTGTTCTTGAATGGCTTAATGAGATTCGAAGTGAGTATGCTAAGGATCCAGAAATAACTACGATAATCAATAACCTTCCAGACAACTCAAAATTTGAATGGAAGAATGACATTCTATGGTACAAAGGAAGAATCTATTTGAATTCAAACTCCAAATTTAAATCCAAGATACTCAAGGAGTCACATGATTCACTGTCATCCGGACATGTAGGATTCTTTAAAACTTACTACAATGCATGTCAATCATTCTTTTGGAAGGGGATGAATCGCGATATTTAGAAGTATGTAGCAGAATGTGACACATTTCAAAGAAATAAAAGTGAAAATATTATGACACCTGGATTACTTCACCCTTAAACTTTTCGAATTAGAAATGGGAAGAAATATCAATGGACTTGGACTTTATTGAGGGATTACCTGTATTTGAACACAAGGATAAGATTTTCGTAGTAGTCAACAGACTCACCAAATATACTCACTTTATTGCAATGAAGAAATCATACTCAACTAAACAAATCGCTGAGATATTCTGCAAAAATATTTATAAATTACACGGTTTTCCGAAAGTCATTGTGAGTGATAGAGATGCCAAATTTAAGGGTAATTTTTGGAAAGAGTTGTTCAACCATATAGGAACCTACCTAAATATGAGTTCTGCTTACCACCCTCAAACAGATGGACAAACGGAGGTTGTCAATAAATGTTTGGAAGCTTACCTATGTTGTTACACTACAGAAAAACAAAATAAGTGGGCTCAGTGGTTGCATCTCGGTGAATGGTGGTATAACTCTACTTATCCTACGTCAGCAAAAATGACTCCATTCCAAGCTTTGTATGGGTACGAATCTCCAAGATGGAAGGATCTAGCTACCGTCCAGACAAATCTACCAGCTGTTAAAAACCAACTAGAAGAAACCCCAAAAATCGTCCAAACCCTAAAAGAAAATTTAAATAATGCAAGAAACTGTATAAAGCAACAAGTTGATTGAAATAGAACCGAAAGAGAATTTGAAGTTGGAGAATGGGTATTTGTCAAGCTCCAACCATACAAGCAGTTGTCCTTGAAACAAAAAGGAAAAAATAAATTGGCGCCGAAGTTCTATGGACCATAACAGATCAACAAAAAGATCAACCAAGTTGCATATAGTTTAAGCCTTCCGGATAAAAGCCCTGTTCACAACGTCTTCCATGTATCCTGCCTAAAAAGGGCACTGGGCGACCATCAATCAGCACAAACAACGCGTCCATCCTTAGATGATGAAGGAAAGGTCATTTTAGAACCAGGAGGTATCATATCCACCAGAGGAAAGAAACTTCGATCTCATGTAATCAAGGAATACTTGATCAAGTGGAAGGACTTACTAGAAGAAGAAGCTTCTTGGGAGACTGAAGCATTTCGTCGACGACATCCGTCGTTATGTATGCTTAAGACAAAGCATTTTATGGGAGGAAGGCAATGTTATATAAAAATTAGTTAGTTAAGTAGTTATTAAGCAAAGGGCATGATCAAAGATCATGTCCATGCACCAAGGGGCACCCACGGCAGTATAAAGCCAAGGGTGTCCCTCAAATTGTAATCATCTTCTATCTTTTAATAATAATAAATATGAATTTGCTGAATAATCTGAGTTAATTGTGCCAGAAAATCAGCTCTGATACCACTGTAATGTCCCTTTCAATATTGGAGCTGTTTTACTTGTAAAATTTTCTTTAAATTTTCCTTTTATGAATTTTGACAAACACTTGGCTAGCAACTTAGTCAGTTGATTTGGATGAAAACAATGCAGAATTCACACAATAAAAATCAAGAGAACACTGCTAGCTAATCTTGCTCAAGTAATACACCAAAATGGAAACCAAAACTCTAGTTTACTACATCAATGGCTTTTCAATAACTTGTTCCCTTCAACATTCTCCTTCCAAGAAATGATGGATATTCCCAACATTAACTCGAACCCCTTAACAACTCGATCTTGCCAAGATCAACTCAGCCTACACATTGGGTCTAGCTTCCTTGATAATTATCTTGACCTTCTGCGAAATGCCAGTTCTTCATAATGAATATGATTTCCAGGCTGAGGGATCAGTCTCCTTATTTTGTTGGCCCCGTTTGTACTAGATTCACCTCCAAGTCGGCTTCACAAGATCCTTGGCCTCCTTCTAAACAATTTGAACTGCAAATAAGATGGGCCTCTTGCAACACAAATTCAGCATCCAAGTCAATTCAGCACAAGTATTGCCATGCTAATTTCTTGCCCAAGGAATATGCCTTTAGCACTTGACCTCTGTAGTAAAAATTTTGCCTCCAGATCAGCTTATAAAAATGCCCAAGTAATCCCGAGCTTCCTGGGTCAATTAGGGTCCTCTTCTGCTAAGAAATCTTGTCACCACAGCCTCAAATATTGCCCCTCAAGTAATTGATTCTGCAACTGCTAACCAATGTGGTCCAGTTAATTAACTCTGCCCTTACTAAAGACTTGAGCCCTTGCACGAACTCAACTCCACACATAAACAATTCGGCCTTTTAAACAAGTAAAATCAATAATGAAACCCTGGACTGCTACAATAAGGGAGATATTCGCTGCTGCCATAAATTATAAATTGCTGTTGCTGCTATAGGGTTATAACATGTTGCCACAGAGAGGGAAGATCCATTCAAGCCATAGTTGCGGGGGAGCCCCCCCCCCCCATCGATGATGAAAAGTGGCCTCACAAGAGAATTAGTCTTGGCCTCACATAATGTTTTGGTCCTTCTCTAGAAGCCTCGTCCTCCCGCTCAAGGGAATTTGATCCACCAAGGAATAGAGCCCTGCAATAAAACTCCTGTTGAACTCATATGAGAAGTTTGGATGATTCCTTGTCGACTGGCTATGGTGGATAGTTTCACCATTGAAGCTAGCCTTGATCAACTAGGGTGGATGGTTTCACCACCGAAGCTAATCGCCACTAGGGTTTCAAACCGTCACACATAGCTTGAAGATCCCACTAAATTCAAACTCTCCAAATATCCAATCACCTCCAAGGATGAGCTCTTGTAATATACTAGGGAAATTTTGCCCTAGGTTTCTTTAGGCAACTAGGGTTTTCAATAAAATTTTCCTTTACTGTTCAAAGAACTAATCATCCCAGCGTAAATGTAACCTTCCAGTAAACAATACGTCAACCATACGTAACAAGGCTACAAATTGATTAACCAATAATGCAACAGTTGTGATATGGTCCAAATTCAACAGTGTAGTAAAATCCAACCAGTTCCAAGGCAATTACAAACAATTCTAAATTAATTCTAGATTAAGAAAGCTAGATGACTATTTACCGACTTCTATCCACTGTCCCGAGCTATATTGTCTGATTCTAACCGGAGAAGATAAATCCTTGTCCAGCTTTAGTGGCTATCCACAAGGTGACTGTAATTCAGACTTGGGGTGCAAGTGATCTCAGAAGGTGGTGTATTATTTGAAGAGTTATGCGAAATTCAGGTCTGTTCAAAGTCTTGTTCTGTGTTGGTTTCAGGACCTTTGGCCTACTCTAGGTATCCGTCCAGACTTGGTGAGAGATCGGACCTGTTCCTTTTACTCCTATTCAACCTCGGTGGCCACAGAATGCTAATAGATGAACCCTGTCTTAAAGTTCAGCCTCCGAAAGGTGCCATCTTAGCTTCAGGAGGGCTTTGACCTGCTTCCAATAATTGTTTTTTCTGCGACAGAGTGATTTGCAAGGGATTAGACCTCAGGATAGTTCGAGCTGTTCCAAGAATGTTTCGCTATCTCAGGAACGTGATCTGCTCATAAATTTAGCATCAGAAATTTCCTCTAGCTTCAGGTTTATCTTGCTGTCTCACGAACTTCAAACTGACCATGAATTAACCTCAGAGATTTCATCCAGCTTCAGTTACTTAATTTGATTTGCTGATCCTTAGTTAGAGAATTCCTTGTGCTAGAATAAAGTAACAAATAGAAAATATAAAGAAGAGTGACTAGGTAGGGTGGGATCACCTCCACTGAAACTAGTCCAAAGAGGGAATGGGGTCTTAAAATCCTCTGAGCCTTAGGCTCAAAGAGAAACAAAGATAAATGATCCAATCCAATGACGGTCCAAATGAATCCAACCCTCTTGTATTTATAGATTTCCTTGAGGGGATTTTTCTCCTTAATTAGTTGAGTGAGATTCACATCAAACCCCAACTTTGGGCTTTTTTGCCCCAGCTGCCCCAGACTTTGCCCAAACATTGGGTGTTTTGGGGTTTTCCCTTTTATTTAGGACTATAACCTATGGGGATCGATAGGATACTTCGTCCCTATTATCCCATCAATTTTTAGGGAACATTACATCTCTCATCTTTCTTTTATTGCGATGGCCATCAGAATACCATGGGTCATCCGAATACCATGGGTCCTTTCTCTTCTTTTAATAATGTGACTTTATAAAATTATTTTTCTATTGTCACTTTTAATTAATTAATTCCCTGCTATTCATTAACCAATTTTTAATCTGTAGCCTATGGGAATTGGCTGGGCTACTGAGAAATTCTCCGTCACTAACATTCGGAAAAAGGGACATTACATATCTAGAACTTGGTACTTTGTTTTTATTATGGCTTATTTTGTAAACATTATATGACAACCTCAATTTGCTCTTTGAAGTTTGAACCTACTTTTGAATTGATGCTGAATTTGAATACTCTTTGGTAATGAATATGATGCTTTATTTCACTTTGCAGTTGATGTTATGTATGTTACAATTTGTTGATGACAAAATTTATATTTTGAAACTTGATGGTTGATGTTGTGGTTGATGATTGACCATTTAATGAGAATGTTATGTTATATTTACTAGAGTCTAGATGATTGCTGTTATATGTGTACTAAGTGGTTGATACTTAATGATCATCCTCAATCCAGTAGTTAAATCCATGTTTTCAGCAGTTGATTCAACATTCTGCATTTTTTCAAATATATATATATATATATATAATGTGCATCAAAATATATTAAAATAGTATCATATAAAAATACTCCTGAAATAGTTTGCTCCCACATGCTTTTTGAACATTGTGGTTCCCACTCCTGCTCCTGCTCCTGCTCCCACTTCTTACTCTCAACAGCCTTCATTACATGTGCTGAAAGTCTAGCAACTTCTCTCCCATATGCGGGTCTCCTTTTAAGCATTTGGTATACAGTATTATCTATAAATTTTCTGGGCATACAAGAAGTTTACTGCCTCTACAGTTAAACCATAATTATAAGGCTTGTACAGGTTAACAAATGATTTTCCTTCAAATTTTCAGAGTTAAATTAAACTTCCACTGAGCTGTTGTAGGTTTTTCTTGATTAATTAGATTAATAACCTATGTATTTGAAGGCTAGACTGCATAAAAAGAGAGTTTGTTTAGTAAGAATATACTCCAGAATCCATGGTTCTTGTTGGGTCTCTTGTCATTTTATTTTCTCATAAGTCATAGGATTGTGCTATTTTCTTTTACCTGGCATGCATTCATTCATCTAGTATTGAAAAGTGAATATCAGCATTGCAAAAAATTCTTAGTGGATGAGAAATTGAGAAGTACGTTGTTTTTTTTTTTCTTTTTAAACCATGTTGCTAAAACGTTGCTACTGGTAGTTTTTCAATTTTGAATTTCCATGATTGAATAAATGATATATTCAGGCAGGGGATGGGAGCAAGTGGTTTGAAGAACAACGTGTTGGAGAAATTTCTGTGAGAAGTGGTCGTGGAAAGCACACCACCCGGAATGTATCATTACTTCCACTACCAACTGGTGGTTATCTTACGGACACACCTGGTTTCAACCAACCCAGTCTC
Source organism: Pinus taeda (assembly GCA_000404065.3). Taxonomy (NCBI): domain Eukaryota; kingdom Viridiplantae; phylum Streptophyta; class Pinopsida; order Pinales; family Pinaceae; genus Pinus; species Pinus taeda. The sequence goes on from APFE030108499.1 coordinate 9,874, forward strand.
ATAAAAGTCACAAAGAGTTCTCTAGCGTGGATGTTCCCCGAGGTGTGCCCTCAAATTTATTATACTTACACATTGTGACTTGTTCTCGGAGACATTCTACTTATGATTCTCTTTACCTGACTGGAAGAATATTTGTCAGTTGTTTTCAACTCAAATTCTCCAACTATTGTTTTCTAAATCTGCCAGAAGTATTTTTCTTTGTTTCTACATGTTTTTTTTATGATGTGTTATAGGCAAATTTCTTAATATATTGGCAGTAATATGTTTTACTCTTGAATTTTGATATATTCCAGATCAGGCAAATGGTAAATGCGAGTGAGTCTGGTGGATGTGCCTTCAAAGATTGTCTGCATGTTGGTGAGCCAGACTGTGCAGTCAAAGGTGATTGGGAAAGGTATCCTTATTATCTTCAGTTGCTTGACGAGATCAAAATACGGGAAGGGATACAGTTAAGGTTGATTGGTACCAAACGAGAAAGTGATGTCAGGTATGGATGCAGTGCTATTATAACTTATAAGCTCACTGTTACCACAAGTACTGCATTGACATAGTGTAGTTTATCATTTTATGCTTTTCAGACTTGAACATCTAATTCTATGTTGAACCAGCTCCACCTGTTTTACAATTTCTCATCTATATTATGCATTTTGATTTCTCAAGTATGGGGGACACTTTGTATCGCTGGTAACAAGACACGTATAATACTCAAAATCAACCAGGCCTTGGTGGTAAAAGTGTTTGTTTTTTTTTTTGTTTTAACATAGATAAGCCTTGTTGGATCACATGAAAGCTGGATATTATCATGGGTGGCTAACACAGTTAAGTGTGGGTGTGCTGACTGTCTGTGACATTGCTTTCATGGATTGTCTTTTTGAATTATGACTTCTTTAATGACTAAATGATAAACCTGGAAAATATTTTGATCTCCAATAAGGGATTTAGAGTGAGCCTGATTGGTACTGAGTTCTAATAAATAGTAGATATTGATTCTATTGTTGTGCAAAATATATTAGACAAATGGTTAACCACCTTGAGATAATTTCCAAATTTCAGTTTTCCCTTTAATTTTTGAGGGAATGCATAGTCGTAGTTGTATCTAGTGTATATGGTGGAAAACGATAATAGTCTCATACCCAGGCATCGAAATTATCATAAAGTGTATATAAATGGCATTGGAGTGGGATCCTTGAATTGTCAAGAAAGATAGATTCTGGAAGACTTGGAATCATAATGCAGAAGGATCCTTATTTGTTGGTGTTTCTCCTTTAAACAGATCATATATACTGTTGGAGGCCCAGTTGTCTGCTTTCCTTAAGCGGATGAATGCAAAGGCTTTCCACATTGTCTTGACACACTCAATATTCGAAGTACAAACAATAGTTCCAGCGGTCCTGATACTATGAATTTGATTTACATTGAAAGTATGTTGTCATAAGAAATCACAAGAGGTTTTTTCTAATGATGATGACTGAAGAGCCAGCCTTGCCTTTTCATCTTATATTTTCCTCAGAAATAAAAGTTTACTTGGTGCACACAGACCACTTATTACAAAATCTAATTACAGTAAACAAATCCCATGGAAACATAAATATTCCAGACAACCCGCTTCAACTGTGTTTTTTTTCTTAGTTCATGTTTCTATATACGTATCTCTTGCAATCCTCGAGGCTTGAATTCAACTATGCAGAGCATTTTTCTCCCATTTTGTATCTGTTGCTAGTTAAACAGAGTTTCCAAAAATGGGCAACTCAATTAATTGTTGCCACTGACTTCTTAAAATACCGGTATACCATCCATTCTCCTCTATTTTTTGAAGTTTTTCATCTTTCTAAGATGCTTCAGCAAAGTGATAAATTAGGCGACGAAATGGACTTCATACTTCTAAGATGCCCCAGCAAAGTGATAAATTGGGTGACAAAACGGGTTTCATCAAGTCTGCTGAGCTTCCAGGGGCTTGATGATTAAAGAATTGAACACATCCATCCAGACAATATATCCTAAAGATTCAAGCAAAATGTCCAACCTGAGTGCAACCTAGTATCCAGAGAAATATTGGCAAATCTCTCTTCACAACAGATTGCAAGAAGGACAAATTGCCTTCCTAAACATATCTGATCTGATGCTCAACAGTTTCCACTTCAATCTACCATACAACATACAAAGACATCGTATATATTTTTGGTTATATTACAAATAAGTCAAAAAACTCGAGAAATGTGAATTCTTTTCTCTGCGCTGACCTGGGAATTGTTTCTGGCATCATGAGCTCTTTATCTGTGATATTTATTTTCCCTTTCTTTGTTCAGTATCTTGTTTAGCTGTTTTCGAGTAATATGCTTCTGACAGTTCAAGAATTTTGCAGATACAAGGTCCGTAAAATGGGTGTTAAACAAGCAGAACCAAGACTAGAGCCTAAGAAACATCGCAGACTCTCCCGGAAGAGGGCCAATCAATCAATTATGGATGAACTAACACAGGAGTTAGAAGACAATCAGGACTGGGAAGATGAAATTGTAAAGGGAGGAGACGTGGACAAATAGAACAGATAAATTTGTATGGCACAGACTGTTTAGGTGGAGAAATGTAATACAAAGGGATGAATAGATTGAAATTTGTATACTGGAATATGTCTTCTCATAAATGCTTACAGAATGTATTCAAAATCAGTGCGGCTTTGAGTTTGACTAGACGAATCATGCAGGTCATATGTAAATATTGAATGATTGAACAACCCTCTATCCTTGAAGTTGTAAAGTGTCGACTTAGATGGACAATGTATTTTGTTCCTCCTTAAATACCATTACGGTGTTATTAATGATCAGAAAATCAAGTTAGCATGGGGAAATTTCATGATAAGGAACTTTTGGACATGACTCATGGATTGTTTTAGATCTTATTTGTGAATCTTTAATGTGCAAGACAAAAGGAAATAACTAACATCGCTTCCTGGGACAGATCCCCTGGGTTTTTCCTGGAATAGGGATTGGTGCATCCCTCCGAAATTCCCCTTTCCATTCCCCTTTTGCAGTGGACAGCTAGGGAACCTACTTAAGGCATTCCCTACAACTTGACCACCAATGCAGTTTTCCAAATTGTTTATTCTTCCTAAAGTAGATTGTTCTGCTGCTTTTAAATTTCTTTGAATTTATATGCTTTTGCATTTTTATAATAATTTCATAAACATAACCTTATGCATTCCTCATTTAGAGAAACACATTCAAGATTGTTTCAAGACAAATGTATCAAAGATTCAACAGGCAAAATAATTAATTTCATGGAGGACTCACAACTTTTAGAGTTGATTTCATTGCATACACAAAATACCTTTGTTTGTGTTGACACCTAATCCTCAGTGATTGGGGAACTGAATGTGAACAGTCATCGAGAAGATGAACTGAACAATCACATTCATGTATATAATAGATAGCTGGCTAAATGAATAAACACATTAGTTTTCTGGAGTTACTCCTGGCCTGACATGGTATCAGAGCACAGGTCCCAGGTTCCTTTTTTAGCCTTGCCTTGTAACTCCTCTGTCCACTGCCTGCCTTCTGCTCCTCTGTCCACTGGCTGAAGGAGAAACGCTGCCGGAAGGAGAAACGCTCTCTGACAAGAAATGCTGCCTGACAAGGAACGCAGGAACGCCTGAAGAATGCATTCAATCATCTCTATGATAGGAATAGTTCTCACTGGCAAGGAGAACTATCCTGACTGGTCTCGGATGGTACAACACACCCTCATTTTCAATGAGCTGTGGAAAGGAGTGTGTGTCGAAGAAGGAGACAGTGACCCAGAAAAGCCTACATCAGACAAAGAGCTCGCCATCTGGTAAAACAAGAACAGCAAAGCGTATGCATTAATCGCAGCATCTGTAAATAAGGAGGTGAGTCGCCACATTTCAACATATTCAAC